>OMKN01023357.1:0-10049 GCA_900302345.1 Melanonus zugmayeri | reverse complement strand
ATACCTTTTCATCCAAGTATTGAAATGGCTGTTCATTTCAACAGGACTCTTTTTCTGTGTGTGTCTTAGTTCTTGTGTATGCATTATTTGGTGAAGTGCCTTAAATTATGAGTGTGTGTGCACATGTGTAGTTATGTGTGTTTATGTGCGTGTGTTTTTCTGTGGTTTTTTTTCTAAAGTGCCTTAAATGATGAGTGTGTGTGTGTGTGTGTGCTTTCTCCAGAGCCGGCCCCACTCTGGAATGCCCTCCATCTCCCTCACAGACTTCAAAATACGCCTCAAAACACCTTTTTACAGCGTCTTTCCCCTGATCTGTCTCTGTCCTCTGTCTTGGTTTCCCGTCTTTGCTTCCCTTGCTGTTTGTGCTCCCCGTCTGCTCTTTATTATTTTTGTCTCATGTTTTGCCACTGTTAAGCATCTTTGAGTTTGGAAAAGCGCTCTACAAAATCAATATATTATATTATTATTATTAAGTGTAGTTATGTGTGTGTGTGTGTACCTGTTTCCAAACGTAGTGCTCAGCTCATCCAGGATGTTATTGAGTTTCACCTGCAGTTCGTTGAGGATTTCCCCGGCCTCTGAGTCCATCTGCAGGACAAACAGAGCCACACACAAACACACACACACGCTTCTAATGAGTATAAACACACACACACACACACAATGTGGATCATATATATATATATATATATATATATATATATATATATCTTATCATTTATGTTTCCATAATTAATTATCAACAGTATTAATTAGAGTATTAATTGTGTAATGAAATGGTCAGAAATGTGGCTGCTTCACCCTAAGAAAATGGTTCAAGGAGGAATGATCAAAAATATGACTACTGACTAAATTAACTGTTTGATGACGATGCAACAACACACAATTTGTCACACCCACCCACCTTCCAGCCAGAGGCTTCCACCTTGATGGCGAGTGGGTCACAAACAGAAACAACAAGAGTTAAACATTTACATGGGGTTGGTTTCTTAGTGTTTGGTGACTCCTACAGGGCTAGCAGGCATGGGGCGTGGGACAGAACCAGTGAGAGAGAGAGAGAGGGAGAGGTTGACTGCGGGAGGACGTTTGGATGGTTTATACTCATTAGGTTGGGAATCCACTGGGTTTGCTAACGTCACAGAGGTATGGATATACCTTAGGAAAATTAAGCTGCTACGCACGCAGACACACTAAATCCGAAACTGAGCACATGCCCTAGCGTTTCTACTGGCGCATCCATCTTTAGGGTTTGGTTTTTAAAGGAGGAAATATGAGACCATACACCGTTAATCGAGACTGAACTACCTTTACGTCAACAAGATGGAAAGACCTTCATCATAAGCAAGACAGAACATCATAACTAAACTGAACTACTTTTATAGTAAACCAGAGCTTTACCTTCATTGGAAATAAGACGGAACAACCATTATCATGAACAAAACTGAACTACTTTATGGGAAACAGGAATAAACTAACTTTATCGTAAACAGGACTGAACTACCTTTATCGGAAACACGGTAAGGTAAGGAATCTACAGAAAAAGCAAAACCAGCAATGTGTTTAGAAACAAAACCAAACCCACCTTCTCAGTCTACCGCATCCAAAAGGACAAGACAAACACAATTAGAAAAAAAGTAAAGGCACACAAAGTAATAGAAATAGAAGAAACAAAATAATTGTTGGAGTGACCTATGAGAGAGGGGTATGGTTTGAGGACAGGCAGGGCAAACCAGTAGGAGTGAGATGGACATCCACCATATAAACCATGAACAACCACATGGGGTAGAATAGGGTCAGTGTCTCCACAGGGAACACGGCTCTGGCCAGAATAAGACAACATCCACCAGACGGAGAGTTGTGGGTTTTTTCATTGTGGTAAACAGGGGGACGGGGAACAGAAGGGGAATGGAGCAGTAAAATGCCTGCCCATGGCTTGGGGGGGAGGAAATAAAAAAACTTTGAGATGACAAACCTCAACCTCTACATCCTCTCCTACATTTTCATCCTCCTCTTCCTCAAATTCCTCAAGCTAAGGAGTGAGTGGGAAAACACATGCAAACACAACCTGAAATATAGCCTAGGAACAACCTTATGCACTATTCTCATACTTGACACGGCGTACAGTTACTAAAAACATATATGAAACCATTATTGATCATTATTTATCATAAAAAGGTGAGTCCTGTAGTAACTATTATATAATAAATGAATGTATCCAGTTCCTATCCACCTTTTATATTTATTTTTATATTTTATCCGCCATTCTAATTAAATATCACTCTGTTTTTAAATTAAAAACAGAGTGATATTCGACTCCCAGCTGAACTGGAAGAAAGAAAAGGAAGAAAAAGTTAATAAAAACATGTTTTCTGCAGAACAAACACGCCAATCACACATCAATACAGCCAGGCCCCTTTCCCTTTCTGACGTGAAAGTCCAAACCTTGCTGCTTCTAGAAACCAGCTACAAAGCGTCTGTAAACTCCACCAATGCACCACAGCATGTTATGCAACCAAAACACATGACACCCCAGCCACACGTTACTCCATCACTCCTGCAGACCAGAAAGCTCACAGATCTGGAGTGAGGTGCCAGAGAAATCTGCCTCACCAGAGAAGTCAATACAGTCAAATAGTCCAACATGTTCATTAAACATGATGGCAGGGGGTTAGTGGTTAGTAGCTACTAGCAGTCTAGTCTAGTAGGAGGACTAGGAAAAGACTTTTAAATCTAAGATTCTTAATTAATTCTTTATTAATGTTGAGAACCCACCTCCTCCTCGACTTCCTCTTCCCCCTCCACGCAGTCATTGCGCTTTTAACAGCAAAGTCAAACACATCGGTTAAGCCTAGCTACACCTTATTCAGCTCTACAACTAATCTATATTCTCTATATCTAACCAGTGTGGCGTTGTAGGGACAAGCAACGCAAACTCCGAATCTAGTATTTGTAGGTGTATCACAGTATCATGTTCAATACAAGGTTAGCCACATGCTAACGTAGAAGCATGACATCACTATCGGTCTACTGAAAGACCTAATACAAAAATCTATCAAACTGGGAGAATTATCTTCCAACACCTAAACCTAACACACACAGGGCTCTATAAAGTCGGGTTTGGGTCTACACTAATCTAATTCTAATCCAGAGGTCATTTTAAGGGCCAGGGCAGCTATTTCTACATACCAGTGCTTCTGCTGTAGCATCCTGCCATAGGGAAACACGTGCACAACATCTTTACAGTTAAACACTTCACATTGGAATCGAGATGAAACATACTTTCACTTCCAACCGTATTTTCACGTGTGGTACCTTGATGATGAAACGGTTGTTCGTTTCTATTTAAGTTGAGAAAGGCGTCCGTTAAATGACGGGACGTACTGTAACTGATCATCAGATAGGATCCTTCAGGCGGATTCCCCTGGTACTGGTGGTACTGGTAGTTTATACACACCTGTTTTGCTCCCATGGACTCGAACATCCTCTCTAGCTGGATCCTGAGCTGTTGAACGTTGTTCAGGAGGACGCAGGGCTGCACAAACAACATCCTCATGAGTCCCTCAAACAATGAGTCACGTCATTCTGAACGCAGTGTAAACTGGAGCCGAGAAAAGATCAATAAGAAAAATATGATATATGAACAACTTACTATCTTCTCTTTGTCGATGTAGGAGGGGAAGTTCTTGGTCAGAATGGCGCTGTACTGGAGAAGAACTTTGGTAATCGTCTACATGGGTTAAAAGCAAACAACAAACATAGTACAAATTCACGTGGAATACATGGCAAATATCCAAATAAATAAAATGTTTTCCACTTCATGGGAGAAATCCCTAAAACATTGGGCAGGATCATGTAGTGACTACGGTGTTCGACTCCCACCTCACCTCAAACTCCTATGTCCTCAGTCTACCTGTAGGCATCCTAGAGCAAGATGCCCCCTAACCCCTACCTGCTCCTTAATGACGTGTATCTGAAGGGAGGGTTACCCTGGAGAAGCGCCGGCTGTACAGCGCCATGACGCCGGGGTCGGGACATTCCAGTTTCTTGATGATCTCAAAGCTCTGGTTCAGCTGAGTGAAGATGTCCACCACGGAGCAGGAGAACAGCGCGTGCTCAGACGTCTGCTGGAACTGAGGAGGAGACGGAGGAGGAGACGGAGGAGAACAAGGCGGTTCAGAACATTGAACATGCAACGCCAGGGCTCCGGTGAAAATGCCTCATTGTGTTTTTTTTGTGTTATCTTTGAAGATTTTAAGATGAATGCGTATTAGTGGACATGGCCTAAAATGGACACTATGATTGTTTCCTTAATGGCATACTACAGACTGTAGACTGTTTGTCCTACATCGGTCGGAGGACATGAATGCATTGGGGGAGGGGGGGGGAACCAGAAGTAGGTGAGGAACGGGGAGATGATCTTACGCCGTCTTTCTTGTCTCTCTCCAGCGCACCGTGCATGAACTCCATGGACACGTCTTCGTTTTCCTCCAGCCACTGTAGCACAAACTGCAGGAACCACCTGCACAGGTGAAGACAAACACAATTCAGGACGGTTCTTGGACAATTTCTCACAAAATGTCAATAAAGGAAGCTGGACAATTACATTACATTACAATTACATACACAACTACTGGCATGGTTGTTATATTAGTAGTGGTACGTTTATTGTATACATCTTATTTCTGGTTCCTCAATTGGGACACAAATCTGTGTCGGACGACCAAACTGATATTAATCAATTAGAAAGCTGTGTTTCACCAGAGATGGTGGCGTGAGCAAGGTGTGGTTTTTGAGTAACTTTGTAATTCGGAAACATTTTAATAATCGGTAACTCTTTAAATCATTATCGGCAGCGCGGTGGGCCCGAGGGAGCAGGTCATAGGCGGGCTTACGTCGGGTAGTCCGGCACGTCTCCCTGCTTGGCGCTGGGCAGCTCCTTCACGTACTCGTTGTAAAGCCACTTCACCTTGAAGTGCAGGTTCATGTAGTCTGCACTCTTACACAGCCGGTGCTTCTCATGGTCTGGGGAGAGGAACGATAAGGAAGGAACAAAGAGACACGGATGTTGTTACGGTGTGTGGACAGATGTTCTACCTGTGGTGGTTTTTTATGGGCTGGGGATCACGCACAGTTATGTACACACACACACATGCACATGCACTCAATAAGAAAGAAACAGGCATACCTTCCATGGCATACTTCATGTCCTGGGCAAACAGTGTCCACATGACCTCAGCTGATACCTTCCCCACACTGAGCTCCTGGGGAAACCTAGGAACCACCAGGGATATGGTTAACATCTAACACCTAACTCTTAACCCCTAATCCTAACATCTAACCCTAACCCCTAAGCCTAACTCATAACCCCTAACTCCTAATCCTAACTACGTTCAGCTCCTGGGGAAACCTAGGACACAAAGTTAGGATTAGGGTTTGTTTTATTTTGGATTCAAGATAGTCTGGGACTAATGTTAAACTCTCCATTTTGATTTTGTAATTTTCTGTTTTAAAATACATATATACTCAATCACACACTTTTATAATCTAGTTTTCAGTGGGGAGACCCAGGAGTAGTGCTTACACTTTCACTTTCAACACTTTTGTACACTTTCAACATGTCAATATAATCTCTTCATTCAACCAAGAGGAGTGAATACAATAATTAATTAATTAATAATTAATGAATTAATTAATAATTAATTAATGTAATTAATTAATTAATGAATTAATAATTACAAAATCAGTTGATAAGGTTAAAGGTGCTTTCTACTGAAATAAAGCAGCTGTATGAGCAGCTACAGTACTGACTGGTTGAGCACAGGCGTGTAGGAGTTGCGGTCCTCCTCGATGATGGACACGATGAGGGTGATGAGTTTGGGCCAGAAGTCCAGGTTCTTGATGCTGGGACCCGGCTCGTCTGGAGGAACCTCCTCCCTGGTCTGGAGCGCCGCACAGACACGCTAAATACATGCCAACTACACGCTAACGATATGCTTAGAAACATGCCAACTACACATTAAATAAACACTAACTACATGCTAGAATTAAAACCCAACAACACACTAAACACATGGTAACAACATGCTAAATAAACGCTAAAGATATGCTAAAGACATGCTAAAAATGATAAATTGTAAATCAGCTGCTCTCTTCATGGCTACATTAAGTACATGTTGAGTGTTTTTTTTCATAATCTGGAATAGTTTTAATAGTCCAGAATTTACCATCTTTTACCATCTAAGATTAATAAAGTAAATCTTATCTCATCTTACAATGGACTGGGTCCTCTTGGCCTCAACTCACCGTGTCCAGGGGCTGGTACTGTCGGCTGTACAGCTCCTGGCAGTTGTTGAAGATGTAGTCGTAGGTGGAGTTCAGGCAGGCCTTCACACAGTCCCGCACCACCTGGCTGGCCCGGGGCGGGGACTGCAGCTCCTGGACCTGTCCAGCAGGGGAAGACAACAGCAACGTGGACGTTACTTAGGAATCACAGTGGTTTATGCTGCTTTGCCATACATTTATATATGAATAAAAATGTTAATAAAGTAATAAAATGTAGAATGATGTTTATGAGAATGGTGCGATTGCCAACGTATGCGTGTGCATCCGCGTGCTGGTTATTACATGGGTTTATGACTGGTGAGAGATTATGTGTGTAAAATGTAGTGTACCACACATTCAAAAGTCAGTGTTCAGCATAGTTTGCAGTCTGCAATACTTTTTTAAATACTTTTTTATACTTATTTAAAAATCGGGGCATATCAAGAGCACTGTGTCACTTTACATTTTATTTTATCTTGATTTCATGTGTTTTTATTTATTTATTATATTTTTATTTTATTTTATTTTATTTCTGTTTTTATGGTTTTCTGCTGTGTCAATATATCTATTGATTTTATGTAAAGCACTTTGGTCACCTGTTGGGTGTTGTAAAGCGCTATATAAATAAAGGTTGATTTATTGATTGATATCAGCTGCATAACTGCCAATCCCGATGTCAAAAAAGTCAAATAATGTCTCTAGTATTAACTGCATGAGGCAGTTATTTAAATACAATAACAAATTATTCCATTATACATGACCATGTCAACAAAAAAAAAGAAAGATAATGAACATTTATCTATGCATACTGTCCATCAACACAGTATTCCCATCACCAAGTCCTGTGTGCTCAGAGTGTTCGGGTCTCAAGAGGTCAAGAGGTTTAGGAAGCCCTGCTGTAGAGGAGAGGAGGAGACCAGCTGGGAGCCTACCTTCATCCTGAAGAAGGTGATGCTGGTGAGGAGGTCCACCGTAGACTTCAGGTCCTGTAGCCTCTCCTTACTGCTGGCAGGGAAGTGGTTCTACAAACACAACAACAATGGTTTTGATAAGTTGTCGTATTAATTTATTAACTCAAATTCAATGGGTTTGTTTGGCCTTTAGTTTGTATTATGAACTCGACTGAAATCTGCAAGAATAAATACACACAAACTTGAAATCATTAAGACTCGTTAAGAGATATAACGTTGTTACTTCTGTAAGTATGATATTTAGATAAAATCTTACAAAGCAACAATGTATAAAGCACTTTGTTGCTGTTCAGTAATAATAATAGTAGTGATAGCACAAAGTCCAAAACACATCTTACCCTATACGTGGAGAGGTCTATTCTCAGAGAGTTGTGGAGCTGGTCGAGGAGTTTGACAAATCGTTCTTTCTGTGAAGGAGAAGAGAGGAGTTAGAGTCTGTGTGTGTCTGTGTGTGTGTGTGTGTGTGTGTGTGTCAGCACCGACCCCAAAGTTGGAGGCGGCGAAGCGGTCGGAGGCTGTGACGCTGGTGGAGGCGGTGGTGTGAGCGTAGAAGGCGTTGATGTTGGCCAGCAGGGTACTCATCACCGCGGGAACGCCCGGACACATGTACTTGGACGACAGACAAGCAAAGTGCCTGAAACAGACCAGCAGAGGGCGCCACAGTTAGAGTCTGAAGCCTCAAGCAGCCACAGTGTTTGTCTCACAGTGTGGCCTCACATGACATGTGAACAAGGGGATTTAGCCACTGTTGCTATCCCTGTTTAGAGCAGCAGGTGGTGCCAGAGTAAAAGCCGGATGTCACTGAGCTGAAACACAAACCGGCCTGTAGTTGGCCCTGCTTCCTTGTTTCCACGCCTAACGGTGGACATTAGAGGACCTCTCCTCCACCTCCCTCCCCTCCACCCAGCAGGGGTGTTGCACCTGATGGACGGCCCACCGGAGAGTGCTATGAGGGAGCATTTGGTGTGTGGAAGGACCCCCTCCCCGTAGGCCAGGTGTAGTGGACTTCCTGCTCAATCAAGTGTCATATATATATATACACACTGAAGAAAAATATAAATGCAACAGTTTTGTTTTTGCATCTTGATATGCCACACCTGTCAGGTGGATGGATTATCTCGGCAAAGGAGCAGTGCTCACTAACACAGATTTAAACAAATTTGTGAAAAAAATTTGAGAGAAATAGGCCTTTTGTGTACATAGAAAAAGTCGAGATCTTTGATTTCAACTCATGAAAAAGACAGAAACCCGCAGAATGAGAGAGCCCTCCCGTCACGTACGTCATGGCCTGGTAGATGGACTCGATGCCGTAGCGCATGGCAAACTCGTCCACGATCTCCTGGGCCACCTCCTCGAAGTACACCCTCCACGCATCGTCACCCCGGGCCTCGGGGATCCGTACCACCCCCTGGCCCAGCACGTCTGTGTAGTGGTGGAACAGGTTCTGGTGGGGACCGAGAGCGGAGCCATGGTTACATTTTGACTGTAACTGTGACAGACACACACATACACTCGGTTTCCTTAAAAACATTGCAGAAAGGTTGGACCATTTATGCTATTGATCTGGGATTTGCGTTCTCTATTGGTCCAACTTTTTCCGCAGAAACTGTTGTTGTTGCTGAGATGTTCCGCACGGTGATATGAAGCAGTACTTCCATATTTTTGAAAATAGCTGAGCGTGATGGTTCCCCTTTAAAGACAAGTTCACTATTTTGGACCCAAGGGCCTATTCACATATTTACTAGCGTGATTCTAAAGTGCATCAATACTCCCTGAACCTCCCGTTTTGAAAAACACATATTTTTTGTATGTTTTCAAACGCTCGAAAACCTGCCCCGTTGACCTCCATACTAGCCCAGCCAGATTGCAACAGGACGACGCTAACAAACTCAACACCGAAGCAAATCTTGCGACATGAAGGTGTCTTCGCCCCCCTCCCCCCTCTATTCCATTGTCCTTCAGCGGAGTGTCTGAGACCCACGTCCTACGGAGGCGCGGCATTCATAAAAAGACAAAGCATGTCTCCTTTCGCCTCTCGCACTTCATCATAAAGCTGCCGGCGAAGCACTCGAACACAGCTCACGGTGTCTCTCGCACACAGTGTCTACACGGGGCAAAGTTACACAGCCACAACACACAAGACATCACATTGATTCATAATCAAGACAATTCATGCGCGAGTTCTAGCGCCGTGTTGCCATCCAACACCATCTCAGCACCTTAGCTTAAGACCTTATATATTCCATAGATATTTATATGTGCTTTCTGAGCCTTTATGGACAGGACAGTGAAGAGCGACAGGGAAGTAGGTTGAAGAAGCGAGGGTATAGGACCTCAGGTGGGAATCAAACCTGTGGTCGCTACGAAGAGCACCGCCTACGTGGTTAACACACTAACGGGTGGTACTTACTGTAAGTCGCTTTGGATAAAAGCGTCTGCTAAATGCCCTAAATGTATACTCAAGGTGGGATGGTGGTATTGGGGTGGGGGGGGTGTAGTACCTCATGGAGACAGGTGTACTGGACGTGGTACGGCGCCACCTTCTCCTCTCCTTTGATCTCTACGTTGATCTGCAGCCGGATCGCCCCGGACACCGCTGACTTATCAGTTCTCTTCTCTGGTAGAAAGCACAGGGAGATACGTGGGGTTAGGTAGTGTAGTGCTTGCGCGCACACACACACACACACACACATCAATATACATTCTGGTCCACTTCAACTGTATCCCCTCCAGCTCCTCAAGACAACGTCGACCACC
>OMKN01023324.1:5440-16482 GCA_900302345.1 Melanonus zugmayeri | reverse complement strand
TGGTAGGCTGATCTATCTGTCCATCATACATCTGGGTGGACATGCCCACGTGTGTCACTAGAAGGTAGAGTTTGAAATGGCTTGTCAATCTAAAAGACTAGTTCTAGTAACTTGCGGTGAAACTATTTCACCAAAATGTAAGTAAAAATAAGACTTATTTTTATATTTTACATTGTTCTATAGTCTATAGTCAAATTAATTACACAAGTAAATCAAGTAAAAACAAATTAATTATATATTAATATATAATATGCCAAAATGACAGCTGGCATCTTTGTTCACCATTAAATACTATCAAACTATAGGGTTAGGGTTAAAGGATTAGTTAACAAGTAATTGGTTAACTAAACCTTGAGTTTCCTCTGCTCTTCAGCTGTTTTTTTATTTCAGGGCTAGGTTTAAAACACACACACACACACACACACTGTGACTCATAAGTGACGCACAGCTCCAACAGCGAACGGCGCAGAATGGAAAGCGGCGAATAGGAAACGCTAAAGGTGATGAATATCTCTGCATTCCAAAACGGCACAAAGCGTGTTCATTCAGCACACGGTTGCCGGAGGCACGGCGGGATTGTTAAGGCTAACTTAACACTAACAGTGTGTGATTAGCGTTGTGCCGCCATGTAGGCTTTAACTTCTAACGGGTGGAGACGTGTAGAGGGGTAGAAAGGGAGATCAACAACACGAGCTCGGATGGCAAACAGCAGTAAGTGAAACGGGAGACCGCAGGTAGTGTGGCTGGTCTCACGTTCGCCGTAGTTTAGGAAAAGAGGTTCACCTAAACATTGATTGATGGAACCCAGAATACCAATTTGATTGGCTGTTTGGAGATTCTCCAGGTGCTACGATCGTGTTTTTTTGTCCGTATCAGGAGTTGTGTCCCATAGGTTTGGATGTGTAACTTAACCCATTGTTAAGTTGACGGTTTTATCCTTTAAGTTGAGTTTAATATTTGTTGCTGGGACTTATTCCACACAAAAAGTCTTGTAACTCACTGTGGCTCAACAATCAATCATACTAAATGTGGACACAAGTACATAAACGGTTAACACTGTTGTATGCGTTATTCTTTTATTTTTAGGAATTATTCAAGCCCTCCCCTCCGCCCTTCACCTTCAGAGAAACAACCTCTCACAAGGCTATCGTGTTCCTCTGGGTGCTGACCAGGTTGGGAAACGTCTCCTTTCTAAATGCTTTGACATGTTACCCCCCGTCCAGAGTTTCACTGTTTAACCGGCTTGTCCCTTCAAGATGGTCAAACCTGTAGACGTCGTTGAGCGTCGTTGCCCTAACCCCCTACCCGCTCCTCGACGGCGTCCGTCATCTGTATATCCACTGTAAAGTCTCTTTTCGATAAAAGTGGTAAATAACCGTTGTCACGCGGGTGGTGTAATGTGTCCTCCTCGCAGCTCGGTGGCGGTAGCTCTGGGGGGGCTGACCCTGTGGCACGCCGTCCTCATCGGCAGAGGAGAGACCAGCGTGGAGCGCCACATCAACGGCAAGGAGAGCAAGCGGCTCAAGAAGAGGGGCAAGGTGGGTGGGGTCCCCGTCAAGTCAACCTGCACGGTTGACTTGACTCGTACCTTAGTACATGTATTGAATCACATAGACATGCATTATACAGTGGCCCGCTGTGTTCCTCTAATGACTACTACCCGTTACATGGGGTGTCACTTAAAGGGGAACTTAAAGGGAACCTATTTTTTTTTTTTTCAACCGGCTGTATCATTTCAATGTGGGTACTAGTATATGCAATGTTGCATATACAATGTGGTACCTTTCCTCCATGTTGCCTGCACCCAGATCTCCCTGCTATTTTGCGTCATCTTACCCCAACTATGTCATCAAATCTGTCAAATGATGGAGTCAGGGTAAGATTTTGCATCTGCGCTGAGCTGCGCCACAGAGGCACAGAGAGCATCAGCAACAACTGCAGGCGTTTTTCACACTTTATCCCTAACTTTATCCCCACTTTATCCCTATCATCAATGATAGATATTGATATCGAAGGTTGAAAAGCGGTGAAGTTTCCCTTTAAGTTTACTTCTCGTCTATTTAGGCCATCACCTATTTGGCTTTCTCTACCTCTATAGGGCTCCATCTATCTTTATCCAACTATCTCTATGGCTGTAACTATCTCTCTATACAGTAGCTCTAACTATGTTTGTCTTTCTGTACGTCTATGCCTCTCTATCATTCTGTGGTGTCTTGGCTAAATTCCTTTTTTCCTTTTGTGAATGCAGGTCTTCAGAAACCCATACCACCACGGTCGACTAAACAACTGGAAGATCATGTTTGGCGTGGAGAAGCCCAGGTAAGCTCCGGATTAAGTGGATAGATTACATTGATATGATGAACAAGCATAGGGTGGTCTTTAGTTCACCGCGTCACATCAATGGCTAGAACATCGCTAATAGAGCAAGTATAATATTATTATTATTTTAATTGTGGTGAAAACCAGGACATCTTAGTGTTTTACAGATATTTCTCGGTACTCGGATACCCAGCTTAAACATGATTTAATGTAGGCAGTTGATGTTCTTTATCCCTCTGTCTGGGCCCCCTAGTGGCGAGGAGGCCCTAGGCATGTGCCTAGAGTGACTGTAGATCCAGGCCTGGGTTCAGTATGAATATAATTCCCTGAAAGACCATTTATAGAAAAGCTTGCACATAACTTTAGTGTGTGTGTGTAAAATGTAAATGTCAAATGAGATATTATATCAATAACATAACATGGGTCTTCTCTACCTCTCTCTAGTCACTGGGTGACCCGGGTGCTCCTGCCTTCCAGCCACCCGCCCACGGGAGACGGGATCACGTGGGACTGCACGTACACCAGGAAGGACCCCATGGCCATCTGACCCTGCAGTGGAATAGTTGCTTCATCCAGTTCTAGCCATTGCCAGGCTCCTTCTGAACCTCCATCATGTCCTGCCCCGCCCCCCCTTTCATACTGACTGTCCAATGGGGGGCAGGAGAACTTTCAGATCCATTCCCTTTTTTTTTTCCTGGCTGTTAAATATCATTCAGTTGGATCCTGTCCAACACCAGCAACAGACTCTCAAGAGAACGCTTCTGACGATCATCTGTGCGCCTGAAGCTGCTTCAGTACATCATACATGGGCTTCTTCATCTTCCTCATCCCCTAACCCTGCTAGGGGTAATTGCTTGACATGTCAGCGCTCCTCCTGAGTGTGTGTGGTGATGCTGGTTTAACCCGTGGGCCTTGATTGCCGAATGCACCACAGGTGTCCAGCCTCACCCAGCCCCAGAGTCTAATCAGCCTGACTTGGGCAGACTGATCAGGGGAGGCTGCTTAATCCAGCCACCAACCACACACACTCCACAGGAGGTTTTGGAGCTAGGCAAGCTAATGTCATGAGCAAGTTAATGTTCATTTGATTTAATATTGTGATTCAATTCATTCACATTTTTGCAGTTTTTTTTGCAAGTTTAACTAGGCTTTGTGGGGTATAAGCCGAGTATAAGCTATTTAATATTTTCTTTCTCCAGTGGAAACGATGCAGAACTAAGAATGTTCTGGAGATATTAGATATAGGCTTGAATGACCCGTCACGGCTGCCGCTGCAGTTTGACAATTATATTTAGCTCTTAATCATGTTTGCAGACCGTAACATACTTTCTTACAGAAAAAACATCTTTTTTTTTCACTTAATATTTATTGACTTCTTTATAATCAAATGGTCTTAAACGATGTGACTATCCTCACACCTTCACCCTAAGGTCACATGACCATGGTTTGAGATGAGGTCGTCTGCCATTAGGGTTCCCTACCGCCACTGGTTTAAATCTACATGGTGCCAAAAAAAAGACTGAAAACTGTAGACTGGTTAAGAGAAACGCCCACTAGAAGACTGTTCACTGGAGACTTGCTGTTTTAGTGCAAACGAAACGCCTTCCTGAAGATCTAACGGTGATATATGCTGTGATAAGCAGACTGCGTGTGATTTATTGTATTAGTTTAAAAGAAACAAATGCTAAAGCTTTACTATGCAAGTCAAGGACCGGTTTCCATTGTTTTAAACATGAATTTTGAGTGACTTTACATTTCAGCTTAGTTTAGAGTTCCTGTTAGATGTGAATATGAAAAGACTTGTGAAAATGACCAGCCTCGAAAGGGGCTTTTATAAATGGAGTGACTGCATATCAGCATGGTGAGTATTGCCCTTGGTTGCCATAGTGATAGCAGTTTTATTTTTAACCAATGAGAGCTGTGCTCCATTGATAGATTTTTATCTCACCCTTTTTTACATTAAAAAAAGAAATTTTTGGAGTGCAATTGATAAATGTCTATTTAAGCCTTATGAAATTAAAATGAAAAAACATTTTATACCAATTACAAAAAAGGTTTAATAACATGTTAACGTGACATTTGAAACATTTTAAATATCAACCATACATCCTTGGCGTTACTCAGTGCGAGGTATCAGTTATAGTTGGCAGACCTTATTGAAATGCAATAACAATCCTTCTAGCCGCATCACCCTCATGTTAAAATACTGGTGACTTCCTGTATGCATCTGTTCAACCTTAATACTTGGGTTATGCTCAGTACAGCTGGCATGAACAAAAATAACTTAAAAATAATTCACAATTGATAGACAGGTGCTGAAGTTTTGGCATTTGTGGTATTAATGTAATTAATGATATGCCTTCAAGACGACTTAATCAAGACATGTATACTGAGACCAGAGGGGTCTCAGGTCAGATGCAATATGTGTTGTATTTAACAACCTTTTTTTGTGCCATTCACTCAAGTGCTACTCTCAGACATTAAAGTTATTCATGTTTGGCCATTATTTGATACATGCGAAGCCCAGACCGATAAGTGCCTTCTTTTAAAACCAAAATGTTTAAACTGCCTTGTGTAGACCTACACAGCATGTTAAAATGTACTATTTCACATTTAATTTACCATTATACATTCCATTTTTTATCAATTAATTATCAGTTGGAAAACCTTTTTTTGCAACCCATGAGCGATGTCAGTTTGTCTTGTTGCCCTGTTCCAGTAACAGAATGGCACATATAAAAACATTGTAAACCCAGTAACTAGCGGCTACTCACGATGGACTCAATCTGTTGTCTGTCAAATACATTCCATAATCTTCATTTTATTTAAATCTTCTCCATAAGGTTTTGAGCGTCATGACAATGCAAACACTCATTTGTGCGTTCATCAACAAAGAGGTAAATAATAAAAGTCAATAAAGTGTTAAAAACCGACGGAAATAGATTTTGAAAAGGCAATTTTGAAAATCAATTTAGAGCGTTGTCCCAGTAGAAGGCCCTGGTGAACGGAATTCAGAGTCTCGTTGCTGGGGCTCTTATTGTGAAGTTCTCTCGCCACTTCCTTTTAACCAAGATCATCACTTCCCACCTGGGCTTCCCAAGAGGAACCTATGGAGCACAGGGAGAAACAATAGGAAACGATAGTCTTAAAGCCTCTGACAACCAGTCCAAAAATATAAAAAACGCATTTATGATGTCAAAGTTAAGTGCCTTATTGTGCATATACCAAAATTTGAGTAGGAATAAACATTCAGAAATATTAGAAATGTTTGTTAAAAAAAACGTTGTTTTGCTGATCAGCGCTGTGATCAGGACTGTGTGGGAGTGTCCGTGGCACACTTGACTGACATCTAAATGTCCATATTGAAATGTCCATATTTGCATTGCAATAACAACCAAGAAGTAATGAATAAAAAATGACACGCTATGAATCATTAGTTTTATTTGAAACTTAATTTACCCTAAATTACATAGTTGGAGCCAGCATGAGGCTGTTCAAAAGGCCACCTTTTTGATGAACTTGGTTGAATAAGGGAGAACGAAAAGCAAAGAGATGGTAACTGCCATGTGAATTTCAATAAATTGTATTAAGCACTGAGCTTTTTTTGTTCAATTTTAAAATATAAAAGCTCCATGTTCAATACAGCGTATTGAAATTCACTTGACATTTACCCTGAATGTAAACCGAAACTGTATTTTACGACTTAGGTTATGACGTTTGTCTTACCACTCTGCTCGAGCCTGCACAGCCGTACTCCTCACCAGCCTCTTCTTGTCGTCCAGAGGCTTGGCCAGCGCCCGCAGAACCCTGGCCCGCAGCGGTAACACCTGGAACACACCCACAACCACAGGGTTACAGTTTTTCTCAATTGTTTACACACGTTTTCTGAAAGCATACCTCATATTCTCAGAACTCTACACACAAATCCAAAAACACACACACAAATGGCAAACCTCCACAAATCTCCTGCAAAAGGAAACTGCATTCAAAACAATGTTATGTCTTCTCAAAATTGTATTTTGTGTTCAAATGACACACACACACCATCATATGAATAGACATTTCTAAGAACCAATTGAACACTGATGTGCTCAATGTAAAACACTACTAGGAATAGAAAACACTAGTATGATGCCTTATCAGGAGACTTATGCCTTTGCATGTTCAGTGTTACATTTACTACGTATGTACAGTAGTCTGTTGTAAAATATTTTTGTATAATGTTTTTATACTCAAATATAACAAATATAATGTAATATAACTTTTTTAATATTTTTTTTCCCCAAAATACTGAAAACATCCCAACAAACACACAGTTGGATGTGTAAAGTGTTCTACATACAGAACATGTAGTGTATACAGTAAAAAAAAAAAAGAGGCTGCACCACATGGTCACCCAAAGTGGCCCAAATCTCATCAGAGATTATGGCTCTCCTTGGTCTTGCTCTTCCTCTACCACATGGTTAAACAGGGCTAACACAGAGCTAGGGGTACGACCTGGAACACACCCACTACCACATGGTTAAACAGGGCTAACACAGAGCTAGGGGTACGATCTGGAACACACCCACAAGTCAGGATTCATTATTGATTCACCTCGTGCTCAGGGAAGCGGGACATGGCATGGATACACCGCAATGATGCTATCCTTACAGCCTGAAGGGAGAGAAAGAAAGAAAGAAGGAAATACAGAAAGAAAGACATACAGAAATACATACAGAAAAATAGGAAGAGAACAAAGAAAGAATTACATATTGCATACAATTACGGAGTGGGTGACGGTAAGCATTTAGCATGTATAGCTCTTGAACATAGTGTGTTCTTGTCCACAACCCACCACCCCCCACTGACCATGGTTGGGCCACCGATGAGAGCGATTAGCCTGGTGACCAGGGTCTCCAGCTGCTGGATGAGGGCTGGTGGAGGCTCCATGAGGAGGGGCTCCAGGCAGCACAAGGTGGACAGCTGGACCCCCTGGTCTGGACACGACAACGCCTCCAGGAGCAGGGATAGGAGCTGGACAGACCCATTTACAGTTTAGATTGTGTCAAACACTGCCCTCTACAGGAACTAAAGCGGTATTACAGCGGTATACAGTATATTCTACCAAGTTTGAAATGGAAAAAAAAAGAGAAAAAAAACACATTCAGGGAAACATATATTGCCATGACAACTAAACTCAAAAGTTGAGTTGTTCCCTTGCCCGGTCAAATAATTCCCATTCCTCCGTTTTGAGACCTCTGATTGTACTCCAGAGCTGATAAAACCCATTGTTACTGAGTGTGTCATGTAACATTTTTCAAGATGTTTGTGTCCGTCCTACTCACCGCTGGTAGCTCACTGAGCTGAACCTCTTTGGGAAGGCTGCAGATCAGGTGAGACAGAGCCTTCAAGTAAGAGGACTTCATGTCTGTTGAAGGAATTATTATAATTTTTTATTACATTCAAATTGACAAAACAAAGTTCAGAAAGGTATGTTAGAATTGGCAAGAACACGTCGAGTTAAGTACATTTAAAAAGGAGGTGGAAAAGACTTAACGTACTTTGGAGGGGAATTAGTTAATCTGTTTCCTGTTCCCACCCCAGTGCTACATCCTGGTACTTTCCCCATCCCAGTGCTACACCATAGTACACTACACCCTCGTACACCCTGCTACACGCCGGTACCTGACGTGGCGGAGCTGAAGCCCTGCAGCAGCTTGGCCGAGTTCTGGGTGAAGAACCGCTGGCGGTACATGATGCGCACGTCGGCGTGGTAATCGCGGTTCAGGACGTCACCGGAGTCGCTCATCAGCAGGTTGAAGCCTTCGGCCGCCAGCGACCCCAGCTCGGGGTCACCCAGCAGGAAGAAGAGCTTCACACACACACACACACACACACACAAGCAGCAGTGAGTGGCAAGATGTGTAACTTCATGCAAAGTAGCGGCGTCGGCACTGATGCAGCAACCAATAGCACAGCTGGATTGTATTTTCTCCAGCGCTAGTTTCTAGCGAACATGAAGGAGAAACCGGATGTCTCCGGTTTCCCGGAGCCATCAGTCTTTGTCGACCGGGGCACAAACAGACGCAAACACAAACGTGATCTTCATTTCTGTGTTGTACTGAGAGCGAGTAACCAGATCAAATTCCTTTTGTGTAGCAAACGATACGACTCTGATTCGATTATTAGATTAGATTCAACTTTGATTCAAATGATGTTGCCATGCATACAATAGCCGAAAGTCAATTGGTTGGAAATATGATATGCTTCATAAATAATAAACAGGGGAAACGTGGAAAATAGGAAAACATATATATATATCATGCTTTCTGGGCTGCAGAGAGGGTACAGTAATGTCTTACCTTGTCGGTCAGCGCCGTGGAGCGAGGGTGGTATCTGAGCAGCAAGCCCTTGGCGAGCTACAGACAAAAAGATGAGAATGTACTGGATAATCACAGACCCAGACCCATGTGACTCAGTTGGCATGTGTCCCACAAACCCCTACAGGGGTATTGATCCATTTCAGTTCAACATACACTCAATATTGTACAAACATATAATCAGGCAGCATTGAGGGCACAACGTCAAGCTTCCTACTAGGGATGGAGAGTCGACTCCAAAAAAGTCGATTCGATCGCATCCATTCTGAGAATCGATTCTAAAAATAAACGTATTTGGAGTCGACTCCGGCTTTGGTATCGACTCCAAACTGGAGTTGAAGAAACTATTTAATTTAGTGAGTTTGTAGTTGTTTAGTTTTATTTAAAAACCTATCTATCTAAATACAATCTGTGTTTATTTTGTGTGATTTTCATTTGGAATCGGATTTAGATCAATTGAGAATCAATTCCCGTTACATGGAATCGACTCAAAAAAAACTAAAGACTAGTCCATCCCCATTTCCTACAAACAAACACATTGGTGGTCGGTGGTTGAAGAGGAGGTCTCACCCAGAGCAGGAGGGTGAAGGCCTGGGTGCGTTGAGGAGAAGCTGGGGAGTCCAACTCACTGGACACCCTCTGGGTGCTGCGCTGGATCAAGGCGTCAAGAGATTCACCTGAAAAACACAGAAAAACAACCAGAAAACTAGAAATATCAGTGAGAATACCACAAACATTTCACTATTTTGTACAAACAGCAGCACTTCAGTCGAGACCTTCACGACACAAACAGCATAAATACAAGTTTTGCGAGACGTTTAGCGCTAGACTAGTTGAGAGTAATACACTGTATAACTTCAATTAATTGCCTTGACTTTTATTTGCTTCAATCCCTGAACTCAACGGGCCTTTGGGACAGGTGTCTATAGGGGACAGGACTTTAATTCCTTTTGTACAAAACTCTTGCTCAGCAAAGATGGGAAATACTATCAAATTGTTTATTTAAACCAGTATGAATATTACTTGTATAAAAAAGTAGGCTATCAAATATCCATATCAGTGTTTTCCCAGCCACCCAATCACAGATTACGTCAACTGTCAAACGAACATTTCATTTTGGAAAAGAGTAGGTTGTTATATATAAATGATAGACTCTACAGTCTTTCATAAACGAAAACTGTAATCTTTGTGTCTGCATACGGCCTATGAAGCTGTCGAAGCATATTGGTATGCATTTTGTTGTAATATTAATATTATTAACACATACGGTATACTATAAAAATATCGCTTACTTATTTCTCTGTGTTGCCATGGTGATCAGCAAATGTAATGCAAGTAAAAAATAAACAAACTGCATCGCAGCGTCAATGGCAACCAGATAAACAATGAATGTAGACCCGGCTGCAGCCACGTCCGGCCCGTAAAAGGGACTCGTCTGCGTTTAATTAAAGTTTTATGGAAGCTGAGAAATAGACGTGAAAGCAATTCACGTGTTGTATTGTTTTGTTCCCGTGTGTGAGCAGACTAAACTGACCTGCGGGTCTCTTGTTGACCAGGCCGGCGTAGCACTTAGCGGCGGAGGTGTAGGACAGGGCGTGGCTACACGTGATGCTCAGCTCCTCTAGCTGCTCCATCAGTCGCTCCACCTGGGGCACCTCCACCTGGATGATCATCAATATGATCGTTAGATGCAGCCCTAATAGTGAAGGTTTTTATTTGACCAGGTACCAGGTTTTCAATGGTGACCTGGACAAGGAAGCAGCATTAAACCACATCAAAGTTACAGGCATGAAAAGGACAATGAACACACAGATTTTTGGGTCCAATGCTGATTCTGGAGAATCCTATCCCATGATTACTTGCAACGAAATTGTGTTCACCGTTCTGAAAATCGTAATATTTGTATATGGATGGGTAGCATTAACGTTAACTCACGCTGCGAGGCAGGGAACACACGCAGGCCATGAGCAGACACACCATCTGAGAGCGGCTCCAGGACTCTCCCTGCGGTTGGAAAAGAGGAGAAACGCATCCGGAGAAGTGAATGTCTCTGCTCGGTTAAGATGCTTAAGATGACATCTGATGTGAGCAGAGAGCTGTAGAAGTAACTATACAAATGTACGTGTACTCATGAATACCCTAGTGTACAGTGTACACTCATCCGCAACTGTGGACAACCACACACGTGAACACAGACGTTAAGCGTGGTTCAGACCTTGAGCAGTTGGATGTGTGGGGGGAAGGAGTCGTCAGACAGGAAGGACACGTCACCCTCCAGAAAGAGGGACACCGCCCTGGACGCTATCTGCCCCGCCAGCCTGTTGACACACAAGAAAACCTCAGCCTTACCAAACTTTACCC
>OMKN01023321.1:0-14480 GCA_900302345.1 Melanonus zugmayeri | reverse complement strand
GTCCTGAGAAGGCCACACCCTTTTAGAAAGGTACATCCTACTCTTTATTTTTAACCAAACTAAAGCTCACTACCAGCTTTCGGAGTGCTGCGGATACTGAACTCAACAATTGGAAAACCTTTATATATATATATATATATATATATTCATTATTATTTCTGATCTCAGTCTTGAGGATTTTCTACATGTCTCCTCCCCAGTGTCCCTTTCTCTGCTCCCATGGGTTTGATACTAAGTTAATGATAGTGCTTCTGGGAATGGTGATGGCCAAAGTAGGCTGTTGGCATAACATATTACCACAGAGGCATACTTTCCACATCACCATTTTTTTCACAAGTCAATAGTCAGTTACAGACAGGCGCGCACCAGAACTAGGCATGTGCAGTTATGCACAGGCTTGTTTGATCCAATTGCATGTTGAGTTCATGACATTGTGTGAGGTAAAAGTATTTTCTCCGCACCCCTTACTTACAGCCTACTTGTGCATGTTCATACCCACATGGGCCACATGGGTGAACATTGCCGTATTTTTATTGTTTGGTGAAATGTTACCGAATGCAGTCAGTATCACCGTCATGTTCACTCTTCTTTCATTCTTTCACCATATATGGTGAAAAAAAACAAAAAGTGGTGCCAGTGCTTGCCACAAAGGCACACTCCAAACTAAGTTTTATTACTTTGTAAGAAAATCCAGTAATGCTCAGCTGTCGAGGTACAGTTATAGTGTTGTTGGCACGTTTGGAAAAAGGGTCTTTTTGCATAAATAGATTTTCACAGTTTCACAGTCATCTTTAGTTATCCCAGGCTGTTCCCCATCTGTTAACAGAACAGCACAAGAGCACATAGAGAAACAGTGAGTACAACAGGATATATAATAATAGTCTGAATAGCAGTCTGAAAGACAAGATCCAGAAATAATCTGGATTATATGATTTAAAAAGGAAACCTATATGGCAACTTGTTTACCTTTTGTATTTACTTTTGTAAACCAATTTCCCTTTATAAGAAAACAAAGTGTTTGTGTGTTACTTGTGAGATTAGTTTGTGACACCTTTTTCAATTAATTATCTAAAGTCTATCACCTCTCCTAATTTTCTCCAACAGTTGGCTGTTGTTTGCTGGTACACATACCTCAAAGCGACTGTAGACCTTTTTCTCCTTCCTCATACTTTCTATCCTCTTCAGCAGACCCTCTCTTTCCTGTGGGTTGGATTGGGGTCGTGTGAACAGACTCTTCCTTATTGAACTGTTTCTCTCCAGCCCCTTTTCTCCAGTGTCATCCTCCTTGGCACCGCCTGCTTTATCGTGGTCCTGACGGTTCTTCTGACTGTTGGCAGAGATCTGCCCTAGAATGACCTTTGTGTCATCTCGTAGGTTGCTGTTGAACAACACCGAGCCACCGGAGGACTGGTACCGCGATGGTCCAGATGTGCCAGCTGATACTTTGTGATTAGCGGTGGATTGGTCAGTGTTGCTTGATCCAGTGTGAGAAGATGTGTTTGACATTTTGCTGGCGTCTTCAGTGATTTCCATCACAGTTCTCATGGTCTTTTCATCCCCACTAGAAGCAGATTTCTTGTCCTTGTCCTTATCCTTAGGCCCAAGGAAGCCCTTTAACCTCTGTGTCTGCTTCTTGAGGAAATCCAGAGGCTTCCCCTCACTCTTGCCCTCACTCCCTATTGTGTTGATGGAAGAATTAGAGCCAGAGTTCTTATTGAATACATCCTTTGAGTCTGAATGCATCGTGGATGAAGAGCTATGAGAGCGGGTCTTCTTCAGTTCACTCTTCTCTGCATCAGTTGCATCTGCTGTCAGCGTCTCTTCACCAGCGGAGACCCGACGAGGGTTTAGCCCTTTGAGCTTTAACGGGTCCCTTCGGAAGATTTTTGGAGAGGGAAGGGGCTTCAGAGACTTGAAAGGGTCTTTCTTCTGAACTTCTGATGCATTCCCCTCCTTCTGAGTCGAAGCTGGCTCTGGAGGCTTCAGCTGGTTTACTAAAGGCTTGGGAGAGACCACAGGTGGCTTGTTTCCACTGATTGACGGTCTGCGTGTGAGCTCCGCTAGCCTAGATGAGATGTCTAACTTTTTGGGTTCAGGTTCTGGTGGGTTTACAGAAACAGATGGGGTGTTGTGAGTGGCTATGCTTGGATTTGGCTTATCCAAAAGTTCTGGCTTCTTTTCAACTGACTCTGTGGCTTTGAGTGATGAATCTGTCTCCATCCTTGAGGCTTGTCTTTTGGCAGCCAAATCTTTAAAATACTGTAGCCGACTAGCTGGGTCATTCATATTCAATGGTGATTCTTGTTGAGTTTTCGAAGAACTTGTAGTGTCTTTTTGTTCTTTAAAATGGGTCTCTCCTTTCTCTTTGTCCAGCTGTTTCTGCTTATCATCATCCTTGTCTTTCTCCTCAGTCTTCCTCCTCCATTCAAAAGGCTCCCGGGCCATGGACGCCCTCTTCTCAAGAATCTGAGCTATTATAGAGGAGGTGCGGAGAGGGTCTAAATCCTCATCTTCTTCTGTGGCTGGCTTAAGACCCAGGCCACTGCTATGCTTCTCCACCTTGGAAGATGAAAAAATAAGGGAGGAGCGTAGACGAGAGCTTCGCTGGAGCATTGGGTTGACACGTGAGCGGAATGAATCATGCTTGGAAAGGGTGATCTCTGGACCCTCCTTCACCTCCATATCTACCGCTACTTCCCTTGTTCCAATTCTGTCCCAGTCTCTTTCCATGTCAATTTCCTTATCTCTTTCTTTCTGATTAAAGTTAGTGCTTGAGGACAGCAGATCTCTGGTCATTGTCGGGCCAGAGTCTTTATCGCTGTTCTCAGGTAAAATGGGTTTCCCAAAGCGTGGTCTCAGAATATCTGGTCTGGGTTTAGAGGGTATTTCCTTCATCCCAAAGTGAGATGCAGAACCCTCCGGATCAGATACATGTTGAGCTGCTGGAGTGTCATCAAACGCATCTGGGCCTATTACTTGAGGTAGTCCTTCCTCTCCGCCATCCTCGCAAGTGTTGAGATAGGAGTTGATTCTCCAACTCCTCATGCCCTGTCTGGCACTCGGGTCTTGATCCCGTTCCTGTTCAGACTGCTTCAGGAATTGTTGTTTCTCTGGAGGGTGGGGTTGCGTGGGAGAGCTCTGGCATGCATAGGCTTGGCCTATGGTGGGCCTCTTGTGTGATGAACCTCCTTCATATCTCCCTGCCACGTGAAATCCCTGGAGCCCTTCAGGTCCTTTCAGGTCATCGGATGAGAGGTAATCTCGACTGTAGCATCCAATGCCAGGTGGTTCCAGTTCAGATCGGAAGCTTGAATCTGAACGCTGATCTATTGCGAGATTTGAAGCATGCCTTCGGAGTCTGTCATATTGTCCATGGCCAGATCCAGGTCCCGGCCCCTCGTGGTAGTAATGCTGTGCGTGGGACTGCTCCCTGTAAAAAACAAAACAAATGAAATAATATAGTATCATTGGGCTACTCAGCCTCCTATTGCATCCTGCAAGACCAAATCGTATTTGTATTTTAATTGTATTTTAGCACTTTACACTAGAAAAGTGATAGAGAACTCTAATAACTAATAACTAACTCTAACTCTAATACAATTCAAACAGACAATGGGCAATATTATCAATAAATCAACAAACCTCTGATAATCAGTCTCTTCCAGATTATTCATCACTCTGTGTTTCATGAACTGCTTTGAAGACGAGTAGTTCTCCTGGGTTCCCTCTGCGTAGCTGTGTCTCTTGAAGCCACTAGAGCTCACCTCCATCTGTCTGGAGACTATGGACCTTCCCTGCTCTAGAAACGATTGCTGTAAATGAAACTGCTGCTGTGCATACTTTCCAATTGTTATTCCGGCCGTAGGTTCCATTGAGTGTCTAAAGGGATCATTCCTTCGAAATGCAAGAGGATTCCGATCAGAGTCTCCGTAGGGGAAAGCAGAGGGAAGCTCTGTTTGTCGAAGAAAACTCCTGGTGCTTCGCACTGACTGGGATCTCTTCAAACCAAACTGGCTGCTTAGATAATTACCAGTGCCGCTGATTTCTGAGTTGCCAAGTGGAACAATGGATTGGTCGATAATCAGAGGCTGTGACTGAGCAAAGAGAATACGAAACTCTTCATCAAAGCTGGTGACGAGCTCCCCGAGAAAGAGGTGGGCGATGCAGCGGTGTATCTTCTCATAGGACCACATGAAGCTGTAAGACATGAAGATAGGAAGGAGGAGGTTATTAATATGCAGGTAATCACAGAGCTTACAGAAAAAAGTTTATTTAGCCTGGGGATATTGCATTATTTTGCTTTTTTTGTTTTTTTCCTTCTTCGTTCAATAAAGAATCACATGAAAATGACATGAATGCATTATTTAGCTTTGCTTACCTGTAGTTTCCACTGATGACAGCTCTGCAGTCAGCCAATAGGAAGCGGTCTTTTACCTGGCCCTTGAAAGACTTCCCCGTTCGGCAGTAATATGTTATTCCTGCCACCGTCCTAACGCGCATCATCTGTAACAATGAGAATTAAACAAATGCACCATGTTATGAAGTAGAAAAGCACTGGAAGAAGTTGTATAACAGGTTAATAAACGACATGTAAGTAAAAGGTAGCAAGAGACAATCCCTATGTCATTCACTCAGTAGTATATGCAATTTCAACTCACATGAATCAAGTCCAAGTTAACTCTGCAGTTGTTCACCATGGCGACAAAGTGATGGGCGTCCTGCTCATCCAATAGAATGTAGACAGGGACGTGGCGGGCTGCGGCATCCAAGAGGTCAGAAAAAATGTCTACATCCGTAAAGATGTCCATCACCACAGCAATAACCTGGGGCAAAAACAAAGAGGAAAAGGTCAGAGGCACTGCTGACATTAAACAACATACCGAGAGTTAACATTTTAGAGGGAAATGGGATTTCCTAGGTCATGCAGTAACTATTACATTATTCTATACACGCAATTCTGAGGTCACCGAACTGGACACATCCTCACCTCGGCTGCGCCTTGAGATCCTGTCCATGAATATCACAAACAGGACCCGTGACAAGGGGCAGCCTTGGCGGAGTCCAACACCCACTGGGAACATGTTTGACTT
Source organism: Melanonus zugmayeri (assembly GCA_900302345.1). Taxonomy (NCBI): domain Eukaryota; kingdom Metazoa; phylum Chordata; class Actinopteri; order Gadiformes; family Melanonidae; genus Melanonus; species Melanonus zugmayeri. The sequence continues at coordinate 9,390 of OMKN01023321.1, read as the reverse complement.
TGTGCCGAGAATGCGGACACAGCTCTCACTTTGGTTGTACAGGGACCGGATGGCTCGTAATAACAAGCCCGGTACCCCATACTCCCGCAGTACCCCCCACAGGGTTCCCCGGGGGACACGGTTGAATGCCTTCTCCAAGTCCAAAAAACACATGTAGACTGGATGGGCAAACTCCCATGACCCCCCGAGCAACCCCGCCAGGGTAAAGAGCTGGTCCACTGTTCCGCGGCCGGGGCGGAAGCCACATTGCTCCTCCTGAATCCGAGGTTCGACGATCGGTCAGAGCCTCCTTTCCAGCACCCTTAAGTAAACTTTCCCGGGGAGGCTGAGAAGTGTGATATTATTTCATTATTTATTTATTTTTTACTATGACTTATGTGCCCCTAACTTTTTAGACTGAAGCCCAAACCACACAGAGCGCGAATTTCAGTTCATATTTGTAACGCAACCCAAAAAAGAAATAGAATCATCACAGCGGGGCTGTGTTTTTCGCTTACTTCATATAGGACTCAAGTCTATATTGGACGCACAGTACTCCTTTGGAAAAAAGTCAGCTTAAAGCCCTAGAAGCCAATATCTTAATTTCATGACAAAGCGGTGCAATTCGTTCAAAGCAATAATTCTGGTTAATTGCCAAGTTGTTCTAAGAACCTGCTCAATATTCCTTATTATCCGTTTTGTTCCTCAACCTGCTTGGCTGCATTCGCAGGCTGAAACATGACACAAGTCATAATAACAGGAGAGAAGACTCAATACATTTCTCCACAGAAAAAATGGACCTCAGACACAACACTACAAGCAATACAAACCGGTATAACCGCTCATGGCATTTGGCATATGAACACTGCACATTAATTATTTGACGATGACGAAGTGTTGTGGCAATAACAAGATATAGTCTACTAACTGAGTATAACCCAGTGCATGCTAGTAGGCTACTTTGTGACATTCCCAGTGTGAGAAATAGGTGTTTTTTAACTGAAGTTGTTTTCTCAAAGCCATGGACTGATGAGTTGGACTGACAGTATCTATACGCCTGACTAAACCGACTTGTCTGAACCAGAAAGACAAGTTTCTAATAAGCCATTCCTCTCACCCACTCACTTACATGATGTGCATTCTTGATGAGCCTCCTGGCCTGCTCCTTGATGCTGGGCATCTCAGGGTCCGAGGGGTTGACCAGGGTGGTGACCTCTGTCGGCCCTATGAAGCTATGCTGCTGCAGGGGCCATCCCAGGTCCAGGCCTGGGGCAGCCAGGTCCGAGTGTACTGGCCAGTAGGTGTCAGAAGATCCATCGTCCTCTGTAGTTCCCTCGTGGTAGGTCAGCTCCGGCACATTTGCGGACTGGCTCTGGCTGGGACTCTGGATAGTGGACTTGATATGTTCAATCTCAGGCCGTGCCAGGAATTCTACCACGTTGGCCGTTTGGAGGAACTCATAGTAACCCTGATAAGACATTAAACATGTTCCTAGTGAGTGAATCCATAATCAACAACATAAGTCTTGTTTACATACAGAAAATGAGAGGAGGTCAAAGGAAAGCATGAAGAATAGGATTTTTCTTTCCTTTTTTCATTTACTTGCATGACCCACTGAGTGGTAGAGAGGATTTGGACCATGCAAAATAAATATATTGATGATATAACAATAATAAACAGATATAGCAATGTTGTTCAATTGGTAGCATTGTGCTATCCAGTGTATAGTGCAGACTGGTCCGGACTGCACTGACTTACAGGCTGAGACGTGATATTTAGTTTAGTGTTTGGCTACCTGTACAAGATGCAATATTATTACCTGGACATCATCTTCGATCAGCGCATCGATAGCCAGGCGGTACTCCTCACGGTAGTGTGGGGGCAGGTAGTTGGGGTCGAGAGGGTTATCGCCGACTGATGAACATTGAGATCGATGCGCCATGGTTGTAAGAGAGGTTGGGGACACAGGTCAGTTCAGGGGGTGCCGTCAGGTAGGGGAAGGGAGGAATTTGAACCTAGAGAGCAAAAACAAAAAGGTAAATGATGATTCTCTAGTAATGACTACATACAATCTATGGAAATGAGGATATGGAAATGGAGAAGGAGAATATAAAAAGGGTCACAGGAGGGTATTATGGAATAGTAAACATAATAGATGAGATTGTTAGGGGATCAATAAGCAAGCTGTTACTTGTGTGATTCAAGTGCTGCAATCTACAGTGCAAGAAGGAACCTCGGTAGCAAGAGATAGCCACTGAAACCAAAAAAGAGTGAATGAAACAAATAGCAGAGGTTATTGTTTGATGCAAATGTTTTTTAAGCTTGCACACCTATGACTAACTTTCCATTCTACCGTATCGTACAGTTACTTAGACTCCCAAAAGGGAAATAAGAGGAGTGAAACGATTAAACAAAGCAGCCATTGTTGTAGAGGCAAAATCAGTCAGTATAGAGATAACATGTGTCACTGTAGCACACCTAGCTCCACACAATGCATATGTATACAATAATAGAAGGATACTATGTCAGACCAACACATTTCTAAAACTCTACAACACTGGTGACTCTGTACAGATACACACTTTGTGGAAAATATCCAACTATTGCTTATTCACATTCCTTATGGATAGATTTGGCAAACTCATTCCTTCTAGCATTGCCCAGCAATATTGTATTTTGCATGCCATCAAAATCTATCAATTATGTTCTCCTAAAACAATCTTTGTATTAATTTTTTATGCAGAGAACCTTCATGTGTGAGTAGTTGTTAATTACTATACTACTATATGTACTATAGTATTACACACACTATAGTATTATACACCCTGTTATGTACACATCAACATTGTAGTAGAATGAAAAGTCAACCTTGTGATATCACCAATGATTAATGGACATCCAAACGGCTAACGGCAGATAGAGGTCAGAGGAGGGGGAAATTCACAGAACAGGACACATACAATGGTGAGGGGAAGACAAAGGACAAAGAGCGGGGAAAGCATCGCGAGAGTAGCGAGAAAGGTGAGACAGTCCTCGCCGTAAATAGCTGTCAGGACAGGTTTTCTCATATTTCTGTTGAGTAAACTTGTCATGCAGGCGTTTCGTGCTTTCAGTTGCTACTCTGATCTGATTCTGCAGTCTGTGGCACAAGAACTAAAACACATTTATGAGAAGGACTTTCATTATTGTTACAAACTCCCATGGGAAATTACCGATACTGACAAATGAATACATGTATACGCCTCAGAACATTGCAGAGTTTGATAATAAAAACAGGAAGTGTTTTTTTGTGTTACTCTCACTGTTTGTTACTTAGCACTGTTGCAGTCTGTCTGAATAAGCAGTGAAAGGGGAAGGGTGTGTTATAGGCCTATGTGGTCAGAATGGGCGAGTAAGTGGTGGTATTCTAACATGTACACGTTTAAGAATTGAGCGTGACGTGTGCAACACGTCATGCTCAACTCAATTCATGTGTGGAAACATGTATTCCACACATGTTAAGGAATCTCTAATGAGGGGAAAGGCTTCTGTGTTCAACCTCGCGGTCAAAAGGGAAGCCCTGTTGTATGCGTCACAGCTTAGCCTGGCCTGAGGCTAACTTACTACATGCCTGTGATTCATCTGCTAGCATATTGGCTAACATCCTGGGGTTCCTGACTCACTTTCTACCACATAATTTCATGCTGTGGCGATTTCAGAGGAAAGTTCCATGGTGGAATAAAACCAGCCATCTGCAGACCATATTCTTGAAGTAACGAATATGGCGAGCATCAGAATTGAACCGTTACACATTTAGCCTGAGGACCGACAAGATTTGCGCTGATTCAACAGGACATTGTGTACCTGTGCAGACAAAACAACAAGCGAGAGTGAGAGGGATGTGTCCTCACATGTAGTAGGTAATGTGTAAAGAATGTCCCTCGTCATGAGTCCAAATCTTACAGGTACACAAACACAGCGGATTGCTTATCTCACCGAAGCGCTGTCATGATCACTTCACGTTACAATTGTATAACGCGTTTGACTCATGCTAGTGAGGTCTACTGAAAGGCTAGATTAGCAAGGAATGTGTTCCAAACCTCCTTCTGTACAGACCATTGAGTGGCAACAGAGGAGCAGTCAAATGACAAATGATAACAAAGCATATTGATAGCAGACCATCTTCACTTCACCCCGACTGACTAGTTGGATATCCAAACAACGGATATGCTTTGTTTGTAGCCATGGCAACTGGGTTTCAAATTGATGACAATGCTGTGAGACGCATGGAGATAGGGATCAGTCTTGTTTCTCCTCTTTCAGATATTACCATGTGTTTCCCTAGGGGGAGGGCTGGGTGGATTACTTACATTTAACATAAATAGTCCATTTAAACCGCCAAACATTTTACAATCTCAGTAGGCATAAACAAATTCCAGTTTATTGTCGGGTAGTAATCAAAGCATTTCGCCAGTGGTTTCTTCAGGGAGCATGCAAATGAATCCTCCTTGCTTGAATTATTTTGTCCTTTCAACTGTATCACAACAGGTCAACTCAATAGGGGTTGTGACAACCATTTAAAAAAATGGTATGTGCTTCTCTCTCACACACACATGCGCACACACACATATCCACAGAACACACCTTGCTAAATAAACCTTGCTAAGATGACCCATCAGCCATAATCCACTGGTCCAGGTTTACTGTTGAATTATTCTGTCTATGAGTACTGTGACAACACTGAAACACTGCGAAACAGGTTTGGATGGGTGAACCTGAAGCCTGTTGGTGTTGGGACCTTTTAGTAACTGTTAATCATAAACACAACCACTGAGATAAGACTGGAGACAGTACCAGTCATCACCTCCCTTTCTCTCCCTCTCTGTCTCCACTCTCAATACAATTCAACTACACAACTAGCCAATAGCCTCTAATTAAAACGCATGGAGACAAACATATTAAGATGAATGTGGCCAAAGGTGTATGGGTGTTCTATAATGACATCTATAATGACATCTATAATAGATCTATAGTAAGTTATATAATAGAAGGCATTTTGTATTCTCAGCCGTGTGCTGTAACTACAACTAAATTAAAAATGTGTTAATAATAGTGTTTTTGAGCCATTGTGTCTCATTATTAATAGGCATACCAAGTGTGTACTTTGTTTAGTTTTTTATTTAAAAAAGTGCTGCTAAACTGGGTTAAATAACAAAAATGGGGATTAAAAAAAGTAAATGCAAATAGTATAAATAAGTTATTTCCAGCTATATGTGTCAAGGAATAAGGCTGTAGAGCTCTTGCATTTTGAGACACTTTGAGGTTATAATGAGGTGATTATGATTTGGGTGTATTAGTAATATACATGTAATAGCCATCAGTAATAGACATGTGAAAGGAGTATTAATTAAAACGGTATTGCTTGTTGTAACTTGTAAATTGCCTATGGCCTTTAGTTGTATGAATAGGTTAAAATATATAGTCATAGGTTGTTTGATTCATTTTCCATTGCTCCATCCAAATGATTTGTTAAAAACAGATGGATATAGGCCTACTTGCTTGTTTCACCACAACGCCGACTCTATATTGTGTGCTTAAAAAAGAATAATCCACAAGTGGGCCTGATCATCCACAAGTACAATTATCCTACGTGACGCGAATCGTAGACTTCAGGTGTCTAGAATATAGATCTAGAATAGAATAGAATCGACCAAGTCGGAATATAATATGCCTAGAATACAAAACGGTATTAGCAAAAATAGCAAACAAATAATTCGTCATTGATAGAAGTTAGAAGTTCAGTTGAATAGCTTTTCTTTATTTGCCAATATTCTTCAATTGTCTCACCCTGCCGGAAAGCAACTTTGAGGCTTCCTTGTCTGCTCCGCTTAACCTTTATATGCGCCGATGTGTGCAGGCTATAGCTGCCCCGGATAGATCCAGCTACGAGTCGTCTTGCCCCGCATACATTCCTTTTCGTTGTGGACAACTCCACCCCAAAGGACCACCAAGACCCCCTGTCGGCGAGTCGTCGTGGACTTTAGGATCCGTCCTGATGCAGATCTGCGCGGGTAGTCGATCCCGGACCTGCCGCTTCAACACCGTAGTCAGAAAATAAAGGAGTTCTATGGCAGTGCTTCCCATCGGCGAAACTCCTCCCCTTTTCTTGTCGATGATTACCGACTCCTCCACATTATTGGAAGTTCACTTGAGTGGCATCTTTTTAAAAAATTGCTCATAGTTTATAAAAAAAATACTTCACTTCGTACAGACTCATGATCAACAACACCAATCACACACACGCTTGGTTGACATATTGTGTAGGTCGACAGCAATAATGAAGGGGTTCGTCGCAACTTAATTGTGTTTGTGGAGATTTTTCTTAACGTGGAGTAGATGACTCACACACTAATAGCTCACTCCAAGCATCAGAGAGGACTTTGTTCTCTGCTTCACATAGACTCCTGGTGAAATGCAGATTCTTTTGACTTCTCCTTGTTTGTCTTGGGTGTTCCTTTGACATGTCCCTACACTTCCAGGTTGTTCCAGATCCAATGTTCTTTCTTTCTTGCTTTGTTATACTGTATAAAACTCAGAAAATCTATACAGTTATACAGATCGACATATGTATAACTTACATTCAGATGTAGCTTTACATAGGCTACATCTCACATAATGACATGGTGTAAGTAATTACAGATGTACAATTAGTATACACATGATATGACAAAAAGGGAATGTTCCATTATCACATCTATGTGAATGGGTGTGCATGCATGGTTTTGTGAGGGGTGGCCTTTGTTCTGAAGCGTGTATCAGTTGGAACACACCCTTTTTATGGCCTGTGATAACAACCAACAGGTACACACACAAATGCATGGACACATGAAAACTTAAGTCAGGGTGTGTCTCAAGTTTGGACAGGGCAGGACACATACACACGTACAGGCACGTGTAGCCCAGCCACACAGGCTAAACCACACATGAAAAAACGCCTAAGTGAAATAAATATAGGCTATAAGATCACTGTTTTTAGATGCAATGCAACAGTTATTTTTGATTGGATTGCTACTAGTAGGCTATGCTTGCTTTGCTGGTGTGTGTGCATGCGTGCTTCCCATGCACACCGGTAGGTAGAGGCTGGAAACAAGGGTGCGGCATCTAGTAGGAATGTGCCCAGGGCGTCCGACCACACCCAGCACCCCCTCCACCACCGTTTTCTCACCGGTTCCAGCTCGCTCTCTCGCTCTCTCGCTCTCTCTCTCTCGGAGTCACCTGGCAGCCTGCACACTCAGGGTTGGGCCTGTGTTGAGGTGACAGATAAATCCAGGCCTGGATTCTTAAAACAAAATAATGGAACGTAGGTAGGTAGGTATCTGAGTGCAACCAGGTGGTAATCTGTACAGTTCTCTCTGTTTCTCTACTCTCTGTTACAGGGCCACTTCTTTCCAGCCCCATGCATTTTCCCAGCATGCTTTGCTCATGGTGTCATGTCACACCTGAGTATAAGGTGACTCCACAGAGCCTGGGACTGGGAGGTCATCTTTACACTGCTGTGTGGGTGAGCACACATGCACATTCACACACACACATACTGATACATATACACACATATGCATGCACACAAACATACTTACACACACACACACACACACACAGTGTGTTGCTTTGCATAGTGCTCATCAGCCACACTTATTAACTAGCAATTTAACAATAGGTTCACAACATTGTCCACACCTAAATAATATAATTGCACTCATAACCTATAACAATATATCTCACACCTTTCTTCTCTGTGGGTAAGTATATCATACTAATAATGGAAGGACAGAATACAGCATTTTGAATTGTGTTGTGAAGACAGGAAACACCAGACATCATGCATTGTTACAATCATAAACCCAATATTAAACAGACACAGTAGGGTATTAAACACTGAGTGGACATATAACATCTTTATTTTTATATTACTGTGTGTGTGTTTGTGTGTCTACCCACACAATAAGCAAACGCTTCATAGGGCTACTTGTCACATGTAATGCCATGCTGATTTGCATGTGTGCAGTGGTGACTCTAGTCTGTTGGGGCCTTAGGCATACATTCCCAGGGGGCCCCTTCAACCAGTGTTCATCGCCATTATGTAATAAATAATCTGACACCAACGGAAAATGTATGGAATGTATGCAGTTATCAGTATCAGCACGCTGAAAGGGCCCTAGATCTGCCTCTGTTGGTGTATCTTCCTGCTCATGATAGGCAGGAGGTGAGGTCGCTGTTATCCCGCTGGAGGTGGATGTTGATGGAACTGATATGACATGCCCTCTAAAGATATTGTCATAAATAATCTTTAGAGGGCATATGTTATCAATTAAAATGGAATACTGAACTTAGTTTTCATTATCAACATTTGGAGGGGGCACTTTATCCTTCTCATTTGCTGCTGTCAGAAACTTTAATAATGATCCTGAGGAGAGATGTGATATAGTATATGATACTCATTAACTAACTACAGGACTTTCAAAGTGGTCCGATCGTTGTAGAGTACACAACTAGGCAAGGCAAGTTTATTTATATAGCACATTTCATACACAGAGGCAATTCAATGTGCTTTACATAAAAGCATGAAGTAAAATAAGGTATAAGAGCATGAAAGTATTTAAAAGGGTACAGAGGTGAGAATAACAGCAAAAGGAAAACATAAAAGCACAATAAAACACTCATCAACTTAAACAAAGTACATCAGATTAAACCACAATTAGTAGAACGTAATAATGGTACACATCAGAATTATATAACAGCGCCTAAACATGTGATTGTTTATGTACGCTAGATGTACGCACAGGAAAAGAGAAATGTTTTCAGCCAGGTTTTAAAAATAGCTGCATTTGGGGCACATCTGAGATCAACTGGCAGTTTATTCCAGTTGCAGGCAGCATATCGGCTGAAAGCTGCTTCACCATGTTTAGTGCGGACTCTGGGCTCTACTAGCTGGCCTGAGTCAATGGATCTCAGAGCCCTGCTCGGTTTGTATGCTGTGAACATGTCTGAGATGTATTCCGGGCCCACCCCATTCAGTGCTTTAAAAGTTAGTAGTAACACTTTAAAATCTATTCTGTAACTAACGGGAAGCCAGTGTAGGGATTTTAGGACTGGAGTAATGTGCTCTGTTCTCTTGGTCCTGGATAAAACTCTAGCTGCAGCATTTTGAATAAGTTGAAGCCGTTTAATGGTCTTTTTGGGAAGACCAGTTAAGAGACCATTGCAGTAGTCCACCCTACAGGAAATGAAAGCATGAATAAGCTTCTCTAGGTCTTTGTTGGACACCAAACCCCTGATTCTGACTATATTTTTGAGGTGATAGAAAGCTGTTTTGGTGAGTGTTTTGATGTGGCTGGAGAAGGTGAGATCTGAGTCAATTATAACACAGAGCCC
>OMKN01023316.1:0-12565 GCA_900302345.1 Melanonus zugmayeri | reverse complement strand
TGAAAGGAAGTTTATTTTGACAGAAATAGTAAAAGATAAGGTGGTGAGAGAGCTGCTGTACTGTTGGGTCCTGATGGGTCCGGTTGGCGCTGTTCGTAGTGCCTGCGTTAGTCCTACAGTATACAACAGAAATGTATGTATTGTTGATAGAATGTTCAATGTTGCCCATGTTTGATGTGTGTGTGTGTGTGTGTGTGTGTGTGTGATTATTAAAAATAAATACATTACACATTGAAAATTTGAAAAAATGAAATTGATTAATTTTTTCCTATGTTCTACCTTGTTTAATCATTGCTCCAGACACCCCGCAGAGCAAAGACAATGGGTGCAATTTTCAGGCTCTTCCTCCAGTGCTGTATGTGTAGATTCAGAGCATTTCATTCCATTCCAGAGCCTAAAAATTGCATCCGATATATGGCTTGCATATCATAACTGGATTGTCACGACTGTGGTCATTCCCTCAGGTGAAAAATACCCCAAAATATATGATGTAAAAACTATAAAAAACAAAAAATTCAAAACAATTCTGGCAGCTGGGGTGGCAGAAAAAAAAGAAAAAATCAAATAACAGGAAAGTACTGTGAAACCAAAAACATTTATAAACTGTAAAAAAGCGGTAATCCTTCTGTAGTATATCTCTGCAAGATTACATTATAAAAAGTTTAAACAACGGTTTTATAATGTTAAATTATAAGACCTTTTTTCTATTTTTAGTGATCTTAAATGTACAATTTGTTGTTGTTTATTAAATGTATTTTTAATGAATCCTATTCATTACTACAGTGATAACTACTAACTTTTTTGGTTTTTGTATTTCATGCAGGCCTGTTCGTCAACAGGGTGAACTAACGGAAGCAGGGTCAAAAAAGGTGCTTTGGGGAACCTGTTTACATGTGGATTTGGAATACCACTCTCAGAAACAATTAATACAGAAACCGCCAATATTGGATTCCTATGCATGTATTTTCATTGTAGGGAAATCCTTGCAGTTAACAAGCAGATAACACAGAACGCATACAAAAAACTCCTTTGTCCCCACTGCCATCAATATCATCAACAATGACATTCTGACATTCTTTACACCTGCACTTCAGCCACATCACATTTTTCCCTAATGTTTCTTTATTTAACTTGTTACCAATTTTTCTGACAATAATTAATCTGAATCTCACACTGGCTCCTCCCTAGCCATCAACATGAAGATGAGCCAATTATGGAAACATGACACAAACTCCTAATGCTTTGTGATAAACTGCAAACCATGTTGTATCTGGAGTGCCTGAGGAAGGCTGGGAATTTGAAGCCTTGGCTGCAGCTTCCTTCCTCCTTTCTTTTCTCTTTTCCCATCGCAGGTAATTGGCGAAATTTGCTTTACCTGTGGAGGAGGGTTTATAAGGTTTATAAGGGGGCGGTTCCCCCTGACTGTTATTGGTCTTTTCTCTTTTTCCCATGTGCTTGGAAGCAAGCCATTTTCCCACTGGGCCTTTTGGCTTTGTTACTGTATTTTGCCGGAGCTTTCTTTAAAGCCCTACCTTTTGTTGTTTTTACACTTACTGACACTTACACTAACACGATTCATCCACACGCACCCACACTCATCCTATCATTTTTGAATAAATCCCTTTTTTGGGCCTTAAGACCTTTTTGTCCTTGTCTTTATGTTGTGGGCGAGCCCAGGGGATTCTAGGATGTAACACTCGGTCACACACGTGCCTCACTTGATGCCAACTCTTGAGCAGTAGAGAATGCTCTTAGTTATTGAATGCACATATTGAAGAAAAAAAAGGCCCATCACTTTCATAAGTCTTCCCCTCCATATGCGTGTATGCTGACCTACCTTTTCTATCATCATCATTATAAGGCAGGGCTAGGCTACACTGGTATGCTATACATTCATTATGCCCATCAGGAGATTCAATAGAACTGCTTCATACATATTTGAAAAAGGTTTTTGTCATTTCGTTTTACCCTCATCCTTTGGTATGGATGCTATGCCGTCGGTAGATCTGCATTTGAATATCAGTAGTAGTCTATGTTATGTTGTTCTTAAACATGACCTCTCGTCGGAGCGGTTGAGGACAGCGGCTGAGGTGCTTGGAGATGGAAACCAGGATGATTATGTTTAATAAATTAATAAATGCACTTGCATACTCATACCTGCTATGCACAAGAAGTCTATTGAGACTCAAGAGGGCCAGCAATCCGTTTTCGGAGGTCACCGCCTCCGTTACCGTGGCAACTAGAGGGGTCACGACGAGGACAGATCCGGTTCAAAGTACTTCCTGTCTGCAGCCAGCATAATGATGGGTTCTTTAAAATGGGAGGCAGGGCAGGAGGCAACCAAATAAATTCACTCATTGTACGAAAATCTAAATAAAAAGCAAGGATGTTGCATGGTTTGAAGGAAGACTAATTTAACGCAAGTGAGTGTGTGTGTGTGCGCACATACATGTGCATGCACAGGGTACAAAACGTGCGATAAGGGCGTCCTACTGTTAATGAACAAGTAATGACTTGTTAATTACACGCAGCGTTACCCAAACCGCTCACACACAGACGCACCGCTTGTAGATGCATCGGTACGCACATGCCCACAGGTATTTGGGGACCTTTGTTCTTTGCAGTGTTGTCACAATCCACTTCATCTATGGGCTTATTTGAATGCCATTAAGTGTGAACTTAATGATTAAATAATTGTGTACTAATTTGTGTATTTTGTACTGGTAAAAAGATGGAGTTGTGCCACAAAACTCTATTTACATGTGCACAATTATTTTTTCAACTGCACATCATTTGACAACTCGCTTAAACTATGAGTGCAAACTTTTTCTTTTTGGCAGTGATGCAGCGAGTCAACTTGTACTTGTAAAATGGGTCAACCTTCTTGACCAATCAACTCAGTAGATGAAAAGGAATGATATCATTAGCTGGATTATCCATCAATCATGTCTTGACCAATCAGCTCAGTCTCCCCCACTAGATGAAAAGGAATATCATTAGAGGATTATCTGTCAATCATGTCTTGACCTTACTCTATGAACAGAGCGCACGTAGACTCCGTCTGAACGTAGCTCTCTACCTCCTGCCTATTTTCCCATGAATCGAACATCGAGTGGAAGATATCTAAAAAAAACGTTCACCACTCACCAATATGACTGTGTTTGTTGCTTGCTATAATCCAAAGTAGTCCAGGGCGGTGGACATTTTTTTTTTACATGTAAATGTAGAAGAGTTTTACGGCACAACTCCATCTCAAGTATACAATTATTTTACAAGTTCAAGTTACAAGTTCACAACTTTTGTTTTAAAAATGCACAAACTATTTTTCCAAGTACACAATTGTTTTACAAGTGCAAACTTAATGGCATTAAAATAAGCCCATACTTCCTCTGGCTGTCAGCGCTCAGGCTCATGTCTGCTCCTCTTTTCTGTTTGAAGTTTAAAACAAGCACTCAGGATGTGTCTCCATGCTCCACACTACCTCATGAGCCTTCTACACTGTCTGCTCTTTATCCCAACTAACCTGGGGGCTGTGTTAACAGCATCTCACTGCTGCGCTGCATTTGTGTGGCTTTACCTGTGTTTCTGTGTGTGTGTGTGTGTGTGTGCATGTGACACTATGTGCTTCTGTGTGTATATGGGATACGTTGTGTGCTTGTGTGTGGTCGTGAGAGCTTGTGTGCGTGTGCATACTGCAGTATTCAGAAGTCATCAGGAAGGTTTGTCAGACAGACAGACAGACAGACAGTCATTAACTTGCTCTATGCTTTCAGCAAGATCTATTGCTTGTCCAGTTTGTAGCCTGGGGGGCTGTACGGGTGTGTGCGTGTGTGTTGTGCGTATGCATTCATATGTGCGTTTGCGTATGTGTGGTGACAGACAGAACCACAAACTGTTGACAAGTTTTAAATGAAAGACCTTCATCTTGCAGAACACAAGTGTCAAAAACCACAAACCAGTTGAAACCAATATGACCTCACCAGACCCAATAAACATTTCCATTGGATTCAATTAAAAATTCTGATTTTCTTGTCAACAAGTCAATGAAGACCTAAACTACATAGTCAATGCAAACAGCAAACCCTCTTTACTGATACAATGCTCACAAGAAGGTACTAAAAGATGAAATGATGCCAGTGTTTAGGAAAAGAAAATATGTTTTAAATGAAGAGGCTTAAAAAGCATTTGTGATATGTATTGCAATTTCTACATTATTGCATTAATGCAGGCTACCGTAATCGTCTGATTGTTATTGTTAAATTATTCTGAATAGTTTATTAATTGATTTATTTTCATATAATTTTCATATTCAAAATCCTTTGCTGATGGTATAAGTTTTAAATAAACTAAATCACATGTGAATCCAAAAAAGAGTAAACCAACCAAGTAGAGCAACATTTCTGGCTGTGATTTTCCGCCTCATTCTAAGAGATTCTGAAATTCGGAATACTTGTCAGTCCCCAAAAGTCCCAGTTTCATCACAGTAGATGTGATGTGCTCAAACCAAACACAAACATGCAAACCGTGCCAGCTTCATGAATGGTTGCAGACTGGAAAACAAATGAAGAAAAAACTACTTCGAAACAATAATTTAGGAGGAAAGGGACCTAGAAATGTCCCTTGTTTCTGAGATGTCAAATAAGTGGACCTTTATTGCAACATACTTTAGGTTAAAGAGATATGCCAAGATATCTGTAAATTAGCATTTGCCTGTCTTACCCAGATTTAGACGAGTTGTTTAATTCCAGATTCATCAGTGCATCCAGAAGGTGCTTTCTGTTAGCCGCTTTCATTTTCTTGCAGAGTTACAGTAGCCTAGCTCCTGTTCATGTGAGGGAATACACTTTTAATTACTTTCCAAAGATTCCGAAAATGAGTGTCAGTAAGAACACAACAAGATTATAGTTTGTCTAACACACAGATAATTGAAAACACTAGGTTACCCTCCCAGTAGACGACCCAGCCAGAAGCAGCTGATAATTGCACCAGCGGCGCATCACAGGTAGCTAATAATCACAATTCCGAAAATAGTGTAGAATTATCTGTGTGTTTGTAGACAAACTTCTTGTGTTGCGTATTCCCTCAAATGAACTGCAAGTCAATGGAAGCGGCTAACGGAAAGCAAATGCTATCCCAGCAAACTCCCCTTCTGGATGATGAATTTCAAATTAAACAACTCGTCTAAATCTGGGTAAGACAGGCAAATAATTTACAGATATCTCGGCATATCCCTTTAAAGTCACAATCAGTATTTTAGAGGTGGCACACAACACACTGGCCAACTACACTAGCTTTGATTGACTGCGCGTATATGTGGACGATTTACAAATTGGTGCAAATTGCAGCCTCCAATGAAAAACAGGATTTTTAAAAACTGTGAAAGTTTTGTAACCCTAACCCTAGATCATCAAGATCATTTTCTATTGTTCTTATTCCAATAGAAGCAATTAGACAGTAATTAAATACATTTTATTTATTTTACATTATTTTATTTAGAGCTTGCTGTCCCTAGCCCTAACCCTGCGGACCTCAAGAGAGGGGCGTAACGTGAAGTTGTCCAAATCACACAGAACCACACGATATGTAAACTAATGTGGTCACATTAGCAACTACAGTATTGTAATCAATGTATAAATGTATTGTATTGCATTTTCCTTGTAAAGCCTAAGGCATAATGGAATGATAAAACGCTATTTCCAGAGGTGAATGTGTTGGTTTGTCTTTCTTTTGCATATTAACTAGTGCAGTGCCCGTTCAAAACTTGCCTGTTCGGAATGGGACGATTGCTTGGCCTCCGGTATCGCTGCTTGCAACGCTCTCGAGAACCGCTCATCCAAACAACTTCACACTTCACTTCCTTGGGTCCTCAGCATATATACAGCTCCGGGGAGAGTCCACATCACCTGCACAGTTGACAAGTTGCATTGAGTTTTGCAGAGAAGCAGTATCTTGACACTGCTTCTGCTGTTTCTTTCATGAAAGAGGGGTCGTCTGGCTTTGCTTGTTTGCGCCATCTCAGATATGCCGACATGGAGGACATAGGACAAAAACTAGAGTTAGTTTGGGCAATGACGATGGGTGTGGGCCAATAGAGCTTTTCCGAGACTCAAAAGAGTGCGTTATGAAAGCACAGACTATGTGAATATTGATAGGCAAAGTAGCCACTGAAAATGCCGTGCAAAATGATGAATAGTGGGACCAGGCACAATCATAGGCTTTTAGAAACAGTCCGTTTCTCATATATTTTCCTGCGGAAGACATGTATTGTATTAAATGTGGATTTAATCTAAAATAAGTCAGATTAATGTTGGGCAAAGGAAAACTGGATGGATTGGCTCCCTGGCATAGCGCTTGGGATCCCTGAAATTAAAACGAGACAAGGAATCAGCTACATGTTATCTAAACCAGGAATGTATGCTGCACAGATCAAGAAATTATCGATGATGCTAGTCCACGTAATCCGTCTCATAAATGTGTTAATGCACAGAATGTTGGAGCATCCTTTATTGATAAAACTGTGGCTTCATTGTCACAGTACACCAATATGTTCTTTCTAGCCCGCTACCTGTCCCATAACAGACATGCCACCACAATCAGATACAATTTGAATAGCGCAATGAATTGCTTCCCTACCAAGGGAGATAACATCTCTGTAGGCCATTTGTCTGCAAACTACTGACCTTGGTAATACCCTCCAAACACAATAGAGGGCGCCGCAAATGTATAACAAGTTCAGCAGACGGTCGACTAGAAAAATGAAATGCCATTCATGTTTTGCACAGAAGAAACCAAAAATGCAAATCAGATTCAAATTCATCTAACTGATTTTATCATGCAATTGACACGGATTGGAGCTTGAGGAGCCTGGCTATAAAACCCGGCCATGCAGAATAATTGTCATTGTGAGATTAAGATGGCCTAGCAGGAAAAGCACCTCCTGCTTGGTCAAACTTGTGGACAGAACGGCTGCCTTCATGTTTTCCCGGATACGTGACAGTTGTCTGGCGGCAATGACACTTGCATGAGATTGCTACCAAGATTGATGGCGAGAAAATCGGCCCTTGAGTTTTCTCTTCCGAGAGAGGAATGTGTCTTTAAGCGCCTTGATGCAGCGGTCAGGCTTGGAGTAATCCATGGAAAGTCAACTACCAGAAAATGGTCCAGAGATGCAACACAAACAGGAGCCTGAAATTATTAAGTAAAATCCAACATAGTGCATCCAACGTAGACCCTATCGAAGATGTGAGGACTGCTGCGACAGCCAAAGAAGAAAAGTACATTTTGTAACGCCATTTAATGCTGAACAGATGCCATTGCGATCTGTTGCCCCTACATCCATCAGATGTAGGGGCATAACAAATCTGTGACATCTGCTTGCTGAGCCATGCACCTTTACCTGGCTGCTTGATCTTTATGAACTGAATGGAATTGTCATAATACAGTGAAAAGGGGGTTGATGGTAACCTATGAGGTAACCTATAACCTATGAGACTATGATGACTTGATGCTGGGAACGTTGTCATTGCGCAGGCGAAGAATCTCCTGGTGGCTACACCTATGGGGCTGATGCAAAATGTGGAGAAGGGCGGACTGTTGTATGGGCCAATCATGAACTGATTTATTTGGCTGTTAGTAGATCCACTACAGCTGGTTCTGTAAGCATGGATGACGTTTATTGCAGAAAGTTAACCAGCGAAAAATTCTTGTATCAGCCCGGTGATAAGGTAATTGACAAAGCAACGATTTGGATGTGTTTAGACAGTTCCGGAACGTTGATGGGGGTAGATAGACATTTATTCATTCCTCTCCTTTGTCTGCATCGAGCGGTTCCTGTTTCAACAATGGCATTCGGCCATCGAGTCTGGCCTGAATCTGCGGTCTTCCACGTTAGCTGTCAGCTGATAGGCAGCGCATGACTAGAGTGTCCCGCCAGAACTACCTACGCCCATTTTATTACATTAGTTAATTACCTTTTACACATGAACCCTTCTGTTCTTTTGTCATCAGGTGTGATGAACTGGAACGCACTTCCAGAGTATAGAAGACAGAATGCTGTATCTAATCTCCTCTTTACAAAGACTGTGAAGGCTACAGAGAGGAAAACTGCAAGGATTCCACTCTGAAAATGATCTTGCAGGATACTGCAGCATTGACTGTTTTTATGTGGCTGGAGGCACTTCTGAGTAACCTCTTTAACGCTACCATCAATGGGTTCATCATTACTGTGTGAGTTCCCAAATATATAGCTTCAATGAAGTGCTGCAACCAGCAAGACACAGAGTGTGACCTTTTTATACAACAGAATATGTGGCATTTTCATACAGTGTGGAAAGGTTTTGTCCCCCCCCCCCCTTTTCCAAGAGAATAAAAATGTGTGCAAACTGAGAAAATACATTTCATTCTGTTCTCTGAAACTAGTTGGTTACATTTGCCTCATTGACATTGTCATTTACATATACTTTGGCTAATTACCCTTCTGAGCTTGTCTGCATAATGTTGACAACATAGCAGGAAGAGCATGATTGTCATACATTTTAAATATTGCCAGTATTGACATTGACACATTGTACACTCATTCATTATGTGCAGTAAATGTATTGTTTTAGCCCACAGGTAGTTATGCACTGCAAAAGCCACTTCAAGTAACTTCAATGTGTGATTGTGCTAGTAATGAAGATGTATCTTCTTTATAGATGAGAAGTACCCTGCTGTCCACAGAGGGCATACTCATCCAGATATTCATGAGTTCAGTGACATGACATTCAGTTGGACATTTAAGCCAATAACATTGTCAGTTATTTAGTACTCTGTGGTGGAGGAACTCCATGCACACTGCTTTGCACAGTTTTGCCTTTCTCCTTTTGCACCTGCTAAGAAGAATTTGACTCTGTGGTGAAATGAGATAGAGCAACATGTTGATAAAAAAACAAAAACAAAAAAAAACAGCTATATTTACATTGATCAATAATGTGTTTTGCATTTTATACTCTTCATTCTTTATGCAAATTTAGCATTTTATACTCTTCACTCTTTATGCGAAGTCTGCATTTTAAATGCCTATTGAACATCATATGTTATTCTTCAAAGTAATATTTTTTTTCGTCGTAATAGCTAATTAAAATAGATTAACGCCAGAATGCCCTAGGAGGGTCATACACCTTTAAGAAAGAAGGGGGCGTAACTTGAAGGCTGCAGACGGATTATTGGAAAAAAAAGTATGTTGTTTCTTTAAATATAACTTTGTCTTTTAAATATCTTTTAAATAAATGTCTTGATTTGATTTATTCTAAATGGAAGCAGAATGATATAGAATGTCCCACAACTGAAACACAAACACACAAGTTTGTCTACACACTGAGCCTAATTTAGGCTACAGCCCCCACATTTTGACGGCATTTATTTCCGTCAAGGCTCCTAGATTTTGATGCAAATTTGATTTAAAAAAAAATCCAAAAGGAAGAAGAACTTTCATCTCATGAGCACCATTTCATTCCAGACGGGTTTTACTGCTGTGAAATGGAATTATCTGGAAGCTGGTCATGGCAAAGGGCCTAGTGATGGAGTTGGAGACACCATCAAGAGAGCTGCAGATGAACAGGTGGCCAGGGCCACACATGACCACCAAACAGTAGCAGATGATGAGCTGTTAGGGAACAGCAAACTCCACCCCATGCTCTGGAGTCGAAGGGACTCTTGGTCCAGTTGTCACTGGTTGGTGACATCATGTTAATCATCATCCCTGTTGATTGAATACGTTCAATCAACAGGGATGATGATTAACATGATGTCATGTGTGTTGTTACACAATGACAACAAGCCATACACCCTGGCTTCATTGGAGATGCAAATGGACAAGGTCATTACATTAATGTACCCACCTGGAAATGTGCAAATCATGCAAATAAAAACTAAGCCATGTTCACATCAATATCTGGCTAATATCGTTCAAAGCTGATTATTACTCAAAAGATGGGCACACACACACACACACACACACACACACGCCAATGTTAAATCAATATGTACAACCCAGTAGTATAACCCACAGGTAAAACTGAAGTTTAAAAAAAAAGTGCCAGTTTATCGCATGGATGAAGAATGAACATAGCATAATTTTAACTTAATGACAGGGACACGCGGTGGTGTCCACTGCTTGTACAGAGTGTTTACATCACATTTGTATTTGGATGCTGCCCAGATGTGGATAGGATCCATGTGGCCTCTGCTAGCTGCCATCTGCTAGCTGCCATCTGCCAGTGGCTCAGTTGGGAGAGGAATTCTTCTTTACATGACATTTTTTTCACTTTTAAATTGCTTTAAATGCAATTAGTATTTGTTACAAATAAAGAGGTTGACTGAATTATTCATGATGATGATTGAGGTCAAATTGACTATATCATGCGATCAATCATAATGTACTGTATGTCCATCATCTTTAGATAAAGAGACAGTCTCCTTGTCTACTCTGGCCTGAAACAGCTGAGTCTGCACTGTTCTTGTCCTGGCTCCACTTTCACTGTAGACATCCATTGGGAATAAGGAGCCTAACTTTGATCGTCCTAATTTCTAATTAAAGCGATATCTTTAGTTAGATATCTAGAGTAGTGATTTGGACAAAATGTGCTGTTTTTTTCTTTTTATTATCAGACACACACACACACACATGTTGTGTCCGTGTGTGTGTGTGGACATGTTATAATTAAAAACATCCAAAAAGCAATTTGGCCAAATTGTCATCCTCCACCATTCAACCAGCCAAATATTAACCTAAAATATTCATTTGAGGAGATCCATTTTAAAAATTGGATTTTCAACAGTCCGGGTAAGTTTCTTAAATGTCCGATAACCTAAGATTCAGATTCAGATTCAGATTCAGATTACTTTATAGATCCCGCAGGAAATTATTTGTTACAGTGCTCAACTCAAGCCAGAAACATCAAAGTAAATAGAATAGAATAAACACAACTAGCAATATAAACACAAAATACAGCATAAATAGATCTAATATAGAGAACCTCATCGAGAAAGAAGGTACTGATTAGCATTCGCCAAAATCAAATAAAACCTTCATCTCCCTCTCACAATATCTCCCTTTCAAATTAAATGTTGTGCTAAATAAAACTGACATCTTAATTAAGCCTTTGTTAAACTAGCTGAATACCTCAAAATCTATTTATTTACTTTAACAGCCTCTGTGATGCATAATGGCTGTACGAAAAGAAAAAAAACTAATACCATGCACAATAGATGAAAGTACATGAAATACAACACATCACTATAAGAAAGTAAATCAAACAACAAAAGAAAATCATTTTCAAAAAGAGGAACGTGCATTTTGTACATGACACCTGCCTACGTAAAACCCCATCGTTTGTTTCAGAACACTTTTCAAGGGTAACTAACTTCGCATCCAACTTCAACAGAACGCTTCATTGCCATAAGGCCCATGTACTGTAACTTCTAAAATAATAGACACATCAAAGTCCTCTGCGTAACATAATACAATAGGGAGAAGAAGCTGCAAGTCCATTTAAATGGCTGCATGGGAAGAAGTGGAATGCCGCCAAATTCCACTTCCATTGTTCCTTTTCCAAGAAGAGACTACTGTGCTCAGTTAGTGAAACCAATGTCCTGCTGTATAAACATTATTTGGGAAATAAAAAAGGCAGAACAAAACCTTCTTCCAAGTAAGTATATACAAAAAATACATTGCATTACAAAAATGAATATGGTCCATATGGTCATTATTATTAAAAATGTGAGAAAATAGTGTTTGGTGGTTGTTTGTTATGCATAAATTTAACAAATGCTAAAGTCATTATTAATAAAATTATTAATTTTGTAATGGGTAAGCTGATTTGTTTTTCATTATTGAAAATTAAGATTTTTATATTGATAAATGCCACGTCATGCTAGTTAGCTCTGTGCAATGCAGCTATTCTAATAAGTTTACAGCCCGAGTGACGTTCACAATCAGTCAAATTATATTTGCTAATTGTAGTTTTACAAAGATATGCATGTTGGATGGAGGAAAAGCCATACTGGAGGAACCTGGGGCCTCATGCATAAAACTTTGCGTAGGATTCACGTAAATATGAAAAGTACTTACGAAACAGGGCCGTGCTTACGCACACAAATATTCCGATGTATAAAACGTGCACTACGCCTGTTTCCAATTATAAATCACACTTGACACGTAAACTTGGCGCACGTGAACACGCGTTTTGTCCCACCCTTGTAACGCCCATAATTGCCTATAAAAGGGCATTGGCACGCCCCAAATTAATATTCATACAGACAATGACAGCGAGAGAGAAGAAGACGGCAAGAAAGAGGAACTATTCAGAATGTGAATTGGAGGTTCTTGTAGGGAGGTAGAGAGGCGGAAGCACTTTTTATTTGCGGGACACAACTTGGGCATAAAAAATGTTTTAAAAAATAGCGAGTGGCAGCACGTAGCGGACGCTGTGAATGCTGCTTGGTCCGAACAGCGGACCGTCAGGGAAATTAATAAAAAAGAAATGGTCCGATGTCAAGGTGGACGGAAAAAGCAACATGACTCGGT
>OMKN01023308.1:11102-24433 GCA_900302345.1 Melanonus zugmayeri | reverse complement strand
AAGACTGTTAAATATGAAGCAGCCTCCACTCCCATCCTGCTGATCCCTGCAACTTGCACACTAATGAATCTCTCGTCAGGCACATTTGTGTGTGTGTGTGTGTGTGTGTGCGAGCGTGTGTGTCTAAGGTAAATGCTCTGCTTATCTGTTGTGTTGTGTTTGCCAGAGCGTAAAGGCCATTACAGTAACTCAAACTATAGACATTAGGCTGAAAGGGGTGGCTGTGTGCTCTTGAACAAATACTGTATATCTGCCGTTATCCACTTTGGGATTCCCCCCAAAAAAAATCTAACGAGGAAAAAATATTTTAGTTTTAGGGTGCAATATGTACTTTTATTATCCAGAAAAACTAAGAAAACCTTCTGCTCAGTCCCTTTTTGAAAGAAACACTTCTCCACTCATTTCAGCAGTGTGCATTTATGATTGACTATCTACAAAATAATTGCCTTTTGATTACCAGCAATAATAACTAAGTATGTGATTAGTTATGCACTCCCTCAAATGAATCCAGCTACTTTTCACTTGTAAACTCTTGATAGATAGATAAATACACAGCAGAAGTAGGATAACCAATTTAATTATGTTCCGAAGCCAGCTGAGCCCACTCCTGCTGTTTGGCAGAATAAAGCACAGCACACATCTTCAAAGAGCCCAGGGCTTGACATTTGCTTTGCTGTGAGCAGAGTGCTACCCAACTTCTCAACTGCAAAGGCTTTGCTTCTATTATGCACCGTAAGCGTTGCTGGGGTCGTCTTTGTAGTATGTAATTTCGCTGGAATTATTTTTTTTTTGGCAGTGATTTAAATGAATTGCGCCCCTACCCCCGCACTCAGCCGCACACCCCCAGACAACAACACCATTACCCTCTCTACATTCCAGTGCACCAGCAGGAAGGACTGGAGTCACTTTTATTTAAACAGGGCTCTCCTGAATAAATCAAAGAGACTAGAATCCAGGATCACAGCAATTACGTCTGGGCGCGTCCTCTACCCGCTGCTAGAGGGCAGGTGACACCAGAATGGTCCGCCATGTCTCCGCGCCGTAATGCTCCTCGGCGTACGTCATAAGTGCTTGGCACACAATAACCCAATTAGCGCGATATCGATGCCAGTGCATGTAATTGTGGTGGAACGCGATCTTAACTGGCTACTTGCATCTACAGTATTTGGCTCACGCTAACGATAAGGAGAGTGAGTTCTTCTGTAATGAACTTGTCTTTTAATATTTTTTTTCCTCCCCCTTCCGTGAAAAGTGATTAGAGGCTATCAGGTTTAGATATACGGTATGGATGCTAAGTACCCGTCACAGTGCATGGCTTTGCGGAGGCTGCACTGCGACAGTGGTTGGTTGACAGCGGTGGGAGACGTGGTATTGAAGCCCGATCAGAAAGAGATGTAAAACAGAAAAAAAACTCTTGCTGGCATGTCAAATCTCTCAGGCACCCGCGGAATGAGGGAGGCAGAAAGAGAGGGAGGCCGAGAGAGAGAGAGAAAGAGAGAGAGAGAGAGAGAGAGAGAGAGAGAGAGTGATAGCTGCATTGATGAGTGAAAAGCCTCTTGAAGTGAATTTCTCACCAGGATCATGGATGGCAGATAGGGCACATGGTTCTTACAGTCCGCTTGATGATTTAAAAGTGACTGCCACAGATGCATTTCAGGAGAATGAAGAAGCAGGACACTAAGGATATCTGATTATGGCCGAGACATTTCTGTGGTTGTGGATAAGGGAAGAGTAGATGGAATATGAGAGAATTCAGAGACACAGAGACACAAGACACAAGATGACCAGAGTTGTGTGCTGAGGAGTTCACACTGTTCCATTTTAGGTTCGCTAAGCCCTAGTGGATTAGCAACAATCTGTAGTGAAGCAGATTTTTTATTTTTTAAAAATGAACAAAATAAACCTATTTTGCAGGAATTTCACGGTGTGAAAGAGTTTTGCTTAGCTCCTAGAATTCATTCCTTTGTTGACACGTATTCAGATGTTGTTACCGGCTATTAGCTATTTGTTGAAGAACACATTATTAATAGAACCGAATCACTTGATCTCCCCAATATTTCCACCAGTGCCAAGAGCTTAAGACTCCAGAATCATAGAAAAAGACGATTTAAGGGATAACTTTGCCGATTTTCAATCTTATCTCTATCTATCCGCATCAGGGATATAGTGTGAAAAATGCCTGGAGTTGTTGCTGATGCTCTCTGTGTCTCTGGGGCGCAGCTCAGTGCATCGAAACGCGTCATCTGGAGATCTGGGCGCAGGCAACATGGAGGCAAAGTAAACACTGTTCATTTGCATACACTACCCACATTGAAATGTCAGCTGGGTGAAAATCGGCAAAGTTCCCCTTTAATAGACTGCCACTTGGTTTTGGACATGTTAATGTTTCCGGCAACTCAAACAGTCTTTGCCCCGTTGTTATATCTAGTAGTAATTATTTCCGCGGCGATGACTCTCTGAAGGGTGATATTCAGGACATCTGGTTGACAAATAGTCACTTAAATGGAAGTTAATGATCGACGAGCGCTTCAATTGATATTGCAGAAAGTGTATTATGTGAGCTGTGATGTGCAGTGAGGTGAATTCGTTGGCATGGCATCAGCTTCCATTTCACTGGGCTGGGACTTACAATTTATAACGAATCTAATCAAAAAGTTCCTTAACCATGAACAGGGGACACATTAGAGAGTATGATGTGAAGTCAATCTGACGTGCCGCTTTGCCGCCTTGTCAGATGTCAGTGGAATGTGGACGTTCATTGTGCTGGTGGTCACGCCGTTATACAAACACATCCTAAGGCCTTGTTGTAGACCCTCTTTCTCATGGTATGCTTAGCGATTGCTCATATTTCTACCTAACATTGCTGTGATGAAATAGGTAATTGCTTTCGACAAAAACGGACAGGCTACAGGATATGCTACAGGAGAAAGAGACATGTTTTTTTTGTAATGAAACATTATTATATACTTGCTTGTGCTTGTCTGAAGGTAATATACCATGGGGTTGTTTCCTATATAAAAACAGCATTGAGGAACATGCAAAGGTACTGGCAAAGATAACCACCAATACTGTATTTCTGTCAGCAAACTAAAGGCTAAGAAAAAAAGCAATTAGCATTGTCTAACATAATACAGTTGCAAAAAAAGTAATTGGATAGACAATGGTTATCTCTCCATAAACACACACAACGTTCAAACAGAGACTGAATGGCACAAGACATCAATATTTTTCATTCAATATTAAGACGTAGACCTTCGCTCCAGAGTGGTACAAAAAAAAAGAAGCTTATTCCATGGTCTGGGTGAATACTCTTTTCTGATTGGCCGGTGTTAAAACCGTGCATTGCGCACATAGATCGGCTTATGTTTAATCACCGTTCTAAAGATACTGTGAGACAATTTTGACCTAAAATCAAGTTTCATTTTAATACTTTGTAACACGATGGAGCCATAACCTTTGCTTTCCTCACTCTGTTGTAATTTACACTGTGACTAATCGGCTTGCAGTAAAAGAGACTAGAATTATTCCTTGTCACGACAACGGTAACCTTTCCATTTTGAGTTCTTTGCGCCCACGTCATGCCTTAAATCCGTTAAACACACACATACTCGTTGATTATCCCTTACTTGAATGTGAATAACAAGGTGAATATTTTTTGTTACCTTGGCGTGTGGCTGCTGGAAGGTGACTCTGGAGCTGTTGATGAGGGGAGTGTATCTGAACAGCTGGGCGGAGGTGGCGGGGAACCGATGGCTGCCACCGCTGTGCTGGTTGAGCAGGACGGCTGAGAAACAGATGTGCACCGTGTCCTTCAGGGCCTTGAGCTGAGACTCCTGTTGCAGAAGTACAAGACGGACAGGATGAGATGGACTCAGGAATCTGCCTGTTTTCCATGTACTTTCGGTTTCTGTTTCAGTTTCACCTTCAGTTTCTCTCTCCCTCTCTCTCTCTCTCTAGAAGTAAACCTCTGTAGAAGAGGTTTACCTTTCAGGCCTAGGTATTCTCTCCAAAGAAAAAGGACTAAGTTTAAACTTTGCTATTGATTTTGTTTCTGGGATGGCTAATTTAGCTGATTGCCCAGTAAAACCATAACCGGTGCAGGGAACCGGTGCAGCTGGGCCTATGGTGACCTATTATAAGATGGTAAACAACCTAGAGACTTACAATGATACGGGCCATTGGGAATGTACTGTGAACATCACAAGATAATTGGGTGTAATCATGGTTTTTCTTATATACTTCCTGAAACAAATATGTATTTGTCAATTGAATAGTTTTATGTGTATTGATCAAGGCCTTGAATCTGTATCTTGAATTTTTTTTTAAATGCGATGCCCGCAACTGGTGCTTCAGAATTAAATAGTAATATTTGTTTTGTTTTCTTTTTCTATCCTACCCACACCACAACACAATAAGTATACACAACACAGTGTATTGAAACAGTGTGATGAGAGTGGGAATTTGCTGCAGACTAACCTACCTGCAATCCCAGCACCCTGGAGCTAACATGACAATAAGGCAAGGGGGGGAGAGGGGGAGAGGGATGGCTCTTTGTTTGTTGGTTCTATTCACCTTGTCCAGTGCGGTCTTCTCCAGCTCGTCCTTGGCTATAGTTAACTTGTGCTCCAAATCCAATAGCTGCTGCCCCTGTGACGACACGTGCAACTGTACTTTACCTAGTACATAAAAACAGCCTTTCTCCACCGCCACCATCAGTCGCAAACACAGATAATAACAAACTTTGTCATTACTTTTTTACTATGAATATTTTGTTTACTTGCATTGGCCTTGGACACCCTATGGGGATCTTTCTTTAATAACTGTGTGTTCTGTACATTCTCTGGTTAAGGTTTGGCAATCAATCCATGTCCTTCAGTCTTTTAGAATATCCAGTGGAACAATTATTTAATCCTTTCCCCTGGTAACAGCTTTCACATTGTGTGGCAACTGTGTAACCATCTGGTCTACAAGCTTAGAGAATTTCACACAGTACATGGTTCACGAGACACACAACCCCCCCCCCATAACACCACACAACACCTAAGCTCCTTTATGTGGGGACATGTATTACAAGGGCTTTTGAATACTCTGCTCTTTCGGTAAACTAGCAGGGGTACATTTATTGTTATGGGCGTAAGACTAAGAACAAGACTTATTGGTAGTAAGTAGGTTGCGTGTGTGTGTTTTTAGAAGAACACTTAATTTGTAATATTACCAGACCCAGTGAGAATGCCAAGATAAAATACAGAGCAGTGTAGAGTTGGTTACAGCTACAGTTTAATCCATGAATTGAACAATACATACGTAAAAGGCACTTTCAGTCACTGGTCCCGATGACATCGTATAATAAAATCGACGGAGGTCTCCGAAAGGTCTCCAATTACATTTATTGATTAGTTCATCAGCAAGAATGGGTATGATATTTATTACACAAGGATGCCATTTTATAGGTAGCGTAGCAGTCATCGCCGGCCTTGGAAATGAACTTTACATTGTGAGATTTTATGGTGGATCTTTTAGTGGCCTCTAACAATGATATAGTGCACTGGTGTCCACCCTGAGTCAAGGTCAAGCAGCCTAGAATATAGGATTGCGGGGGTCCCACGCTACCAGTCAACGGGAAATCTCAGTGGGAGGTGAAGTGATTGATTGATTATATGAAAGTTTTATCCCCTTTTTTACTTTCTGGATGTGAAAACCAAACACCCCAAATGTTGAGGTCTTCTACTGCCTGGTGCAACATGATTTTTTAATACACTGCCAATAATAAAAAAAGGTTATAACAACACTTAACCTAAGGGGAGACAATGATTGTTTCTTCATCTGCAGGGGAAATTCAGACCCCAGAAAGCCATCAGTAGCTGTCAAATTCTACTCATCATTGAATGTAAAAAAAAGCAGCGTGATGAAACAATCTTTATCCACGAGCGAGTATTTGGCACAAGCTCTTCTTGGAAACTGGCAGGTCAGATACAAGACGATCGATGGTGTGCCGATTTGTACAGAAATCTTTTGTCAACTGGTTGCATAAGGGATACACCATTGATATGGAGCTTCTTTGTAGTCTCAAAGGGAGATGAAAGAGACAACATGGGCAAAAATACTGTGTAAATAGTATTTTAAGAGTGAGATTTCTTTCAAATATGACTTTCGCTCTCTATTCAGACTGTATTTTCGATTGTGTGTGTATGTGTGTTCATATGCGTGTGTGTGTGCATGCGTTGAATGCCTTGAAGAGGCGAGGCGCTCTAGGTCAACGTAGACAAGCCCAGGCTCTTGAACGCAGCAGCACCCTCCCGGTTATGCTGCCCCCGAGGGCTGCAGGAGTCCGACCACTGACCCAGAAACACAGAGTTCCAGGAATCCAGAGCATTCCACATATCCAGCTCTCAGTCCATTACAAGGAGAGTAGGAGGAGGTGGGCAGCGGGCGGGTCAGGAGAGTACTACCAGTAGTCACTCACAGAGGGACACGGTCACTCGCATCGAGCTGTCACGTCTTATCTTTCACAGAAGAAAGATGGGGCAATACATTGCAGCAGCAGAAGCAGAGAGAGAGACAGAGAGACAGAGAGAGAGAGAAGAGAAGAGAAGGAAATGTGTGACAAGCTAAGTGTCCGAGAAAAAGACGCAATTTGTGGCGAGCTGTGTGAGAGTAGTGGCGAGAGAGAGAGAGAGAACATACCAAGCACCTTAGCTGTGGCGTCGACAATGTACACAGCGTGTCTTTGCTATAGCTCTCCATGTTGTGACAGCTTAAGGGAAGGAGAAGTCCTGTAGACTCAGAGTGTATGAGTTGGATTCTCTTATGGGTCTACAACCTTTTGTCAATCAACAACAGTTCTTGATTGGATCTAGTTAACAAAAAAATATCAAATAGAAGATATTTGTTATTGTGAGACTGCTCATGCTGCAAATTCAAGTCAGCATGCAATTGTGTTTATTCTATAATCTAAATTGCAATGAGTGCATAATGAAAATTTCACAACATCTCAGGAACTAATTTTGGCAGATTATGGTTCAATAAATAAGGGGACATGAAATAAGGAAGGAAGAAATTATCTATAATTGAGGAAAAAAAGTTTTGATTAAATTTCGCTACACTTAAAAGGTGCTGTTGGTAAGATTTAAGAGCTTTAATTTGAGTGTAATTTGTTGAAATGCCATAGCCATCCATCAGCTATTAGTGTGTGAAATGCTCTGTGAGAATATCTGTTCTGGTTGGCTGCGCCTGCCTCTGTATGAGACCATTTAGATTTTAGAATGCTCTTTCAGTCCAATCTCTTTCCTGATTGGTTCGGGGAATCCATTTTGCCTGTCAATCACATGCACAAAATGGTGTTAAGGTGCGTTCACTTGAGATATGTTATCGCAATCCACTCCATTGTTTTCCTATGGGGAAAGCGCTGCGGCCATTTCCGGGGGGGTAGGGGCCAACGCCTGACCTCGCGGCGCCTAGGGAGGGACTCGCATGATGTAATGCGCCAACCAATAGATTTTGCAATCCAAAAAGACAATGTTTTAATCTGTGGGTGATTTTGTGTTTTTTTATGTGTTGTCGTGCTCGACAACACAACCACCGACCTTGCGACGCGTACGTGTCTTGACGCGTCTCAAGTTAACGCACCTTTAATCATAGCTCCACCACAGGTGCATGAATGCAACACTTCTCAATGGCGGAGAAACATAGGGAGGGAGCAGAGAGGGAGGGGTGTTCTTTTGGGTTTATTTTCAAAATCTTCTGCTCTTTTCTGCTCTCTCTTTACAACTCTCAAATCTTACAGCAGCTTTCATTAAATCCTAAAAGGTGACATTGTTCCGATTTTTTCCTAAACCTTTTTGTTTCAATAGCTTCCTTGTATTCTATAAATACATTGTCATTTCTTCACTGATTGTCAAATTGAGTCACAGAAGTAGAGTTTTAATACAACCCTCGGAGCCGGTGTCATTAATGGCTCCACGGTGGGCTGTTGAGCCACCAAGCAGGAACAGAGGATGCATTTTGAGCCATCGCCAAAGAGGTAACGACGCGTTCTCTTTGACATTCTGCACGGACGAGAAAAAATGACCGCGGGTCATTTCCTATACGAATGGCGCGTCGTCGCGTTTGCCGTGCGATGTTTGACAAGTCAAAGAGCGACATCAAATTAGCTCCTCTACGGCGCGAGCAAATCACCTGGGCCCATTATATTTTAAAGGCTCAAATAAAAGGCTGGTGACATTGAGGAATAGGGTTGTTTTGGGGTGAGCGACGGATGCAATTTAGTGCCAACGATTTATGGTCAGTGACACCGGCAAAACATTCAATGGATCACTCATTCAAGTCTAGACAAAGAACAAGCACCGGGCCACTGTAGGACGACACGGTTAATTCAGCCCATCGCGTTGGATCTCCACCAAGCAGCGCTGAAGGCCGCTGCACTTATTGTGTCTATTTTTAACTATTGCGTCTGTTGTAGCCTCATAAATGAGGGGTCAGGGACCGTATTATACATTTTAAAAGTGGCAAAATGTCAACATGCATCTTTTGGAACTTAACTCGACAAACAAGATCTGAAAGGTCAGACGCCGAATTGTCAATAAATAAGCCGGGGAGGTTACGCGAATACAGGAACACTTTGTCCTCGTGAGGGTCGGGACGCCATTGTGTAAGTTGTGTTTGGCACGCTAATGTATTTGCGGTCGTTTCACATCGTCATCGAGAAATAAATCCAGAGTTTGGTAAGTGGCAATTTTTGCTGATGCTCATAATAAATGTGCTATTTATTGAATGGTTGCAATACATAATGTCGTTTGCAATTCATCCCAGCTACATTTTCCAATGGCTAATGCATACTTTCCTATCTGCATGATCCTATGCTGTCAACACCATTTATTATTATTGGGTTGTAGACTGACAGGGATGGGAGGTGAAAAGAAGGAGAATGAGTGTACTGTGTGACATTAGGAGCGCTTGCTTCCCTGCACTGCTGTTACCTGACTGGAGGGGACTCTGTAATTGCAAATTGAATTAATTGGAGTAGCTGCTCAGATGGGGCCATGGTCTCAAGGTGACCTGCAGTACCTGTTTATCCTGCTCCACAAAGCCATTGATTCAAGCTTACCTTAAAAATTAAATCCTTTTTCCCGTACCGCAGTTCTTTCAGTTGAGCCTGGATTTTTTTGGACTGCAAGGGAAAGATAAGGAAATAAGTGTTAGCTTATTCAAATAGTGAAATTGGTTTTAGATCACATTGTGGGATTCTGCCAGTTGCAAGCGTAAGACTCCTTTGTGAGAGTTCCCTAGGTCCTCGTAAGGGAGAGAAAATATCAAATCTCCACTTCACTAAACTGCAAAGCCCACACAATGATGCAGTCATGCCCTGGCCGCTTGCCCACTGTCCTCCCACTGCAATTCCACCTCTGCACGCACGCACACACACATTCAGCAACGAGGCACACAGGGTACAAAGCAATGTGCAGAAACACATACAGTACATTGGGTTCTCATTGACATTGTTCTGGCTCTACATCAGTGGTCCCTGGCTGACGTTGCACCAGTGACAGAAAGCTGCGCAACCAAATTACATTTAAAAAAGCGGTGAGACCGACTGAAAAAGGAAGCAGTATTTTGAAATAATTTGCACAGTGAACAAACCGAAGTAAGCATAAATTGTAAAAACCAAAACAAAAAAACAATTAAAAAGTGAATAGGTAAGTGTGGTTTTTTGGACGAGAGAGTGCAGAGTAATTTGGGAGTTTTTGGAAGTAAATTATATGTTATAATTGCAGTCCCTGATGGGACTATCGGCAATGTGGGTACTTCACTAAGTAAGTCACTCTATTAGATATATTACTCTATATAGACATATCACCCTGAATAAAACATATTCATAATGTCCCGTTCACCATGCACTATTCAGCAAATAAACAATGGGAATTTATTTGTGTCATAAACTTTTACTTCCTGCTATTATGTGGCTGGACTAAAAGAAATACACAACATAATTAAAATAATACTGTCGTAACGTAAATACAGGGTGAGCGAGAGCAATATATGCTATGTATGAACAACAAATAAAGAACAATAGCATTTTTATTTCACTGTGATTCAATAGTGGCAATCTCCTGGAGCACATGAAACACAACTGTTAGCTTATCTTCTCCATGGGTAATAATACTCCATCTGGATACACTGTGGGACAATGCATGCTTCATACCTCATATAGTCAGTTACCTTAAATTACTATTAACTACTGAGTAAAAAAGAATTGATGACTTTGACATTCTACTTTTTAATTTTTTTGTACTTGTTTTACTTCTTTAGTCAAGAAAATGACTTAAGGATATTTTTATATACCAGCTCATTTTTAAAAGACTAAAACTTTAGCGAGTGTTGTGTTGGCAGATTTCTCTTTCATAGCCATTTG
Source organism: Melanonus zugmayeri (assembly GCA_900302345.1). Taxonomy (NCBI): domain Eukaryota; kingdom Metazoa; phylum Chordata; class Actinopteri; order Gadiformes; family Melanonidae; genus Melanonus; species Melanonus zugmayeri. Next base: position 14,025 of record OMKN01023308.1, on the reverse strand, counting down.
ACACAGAAAACAAAAATCCATAAAAATGCATAAAACTAGATATATTCCCATGAATGTGAGCATTCTCACAAACATTCATTAAAGCCAAATAATATTCAGAATCCCTGTGCATTTTGTGTAAACCAAAGTGTGAGTTTGTGTAACCAAATGCAATCCATTGTCAATAACACACTCCCTGCAGTTCTGTCTGTGTGTAACGCTGGGGAATGCATGCTGTTTTAAATTGCCCTAGTCACTAATTTTATACTAAATCCCCAACGATAACCTTTACTCAAAGATTGTATTTTCTGAGCTGACTTGTTGTCTTGCTTACTTTTGTCAACATACGTTTCACAACATTTACAACTGGGAACTTCAACCATCCACCATGTTACGTAAGCGGCAAGACCCTCAGGTCCAATTAGTCCAATGTACTTCAGAGACAGAGTCAGTTTGACAAAGGGGAAAAGTGTCAAAATCACACAACATGTAAATATAATTTGTTTTTACCCATTAAAACCTATTACAGCCCTATTATAATTACACCAGCTCCATCTGCAGCCCACCCACCACTTACACTGAAAAACCAAGCGCACCAGGAGGCACCTGAAGTACCGTGGTCCGGTGGACCTAAACGAACAGCGGTTCACCCAAGCAGTACATATCTGGGCAGCCCTAACCCCTAACCCCCCCCTACACACTCTTTAAATGGATTGCCCTATTTGTAAAGTAGGAATTAAACAGACAGGTTGGCAGTCTGCCAAGCCGGGAAGTTTAACATTCTCATTTTAGTCAAGACAAACTGACAGAAATTCATTTTTATTTTTTTATAAAGTTTTTGGTTTATTGATTTAATTTTAGTTTAGGGGATCTGCTCAGGTTTACCATCTGCACACATAACTATTTGTGCTATAAATCTGCCATTTTGAGAGGGCCGCTGCGTCGGCCAAAGCGGCAAGCGGCAGTTAAACGCATGGAAAAAAGAAAACACAAACGAAATAAATAAATAAAAAGCTTCACCAACTCTCCTCCATTTCCTCCTGAGAGCCAGAAGAAGTGTGTCAGCAGGAAAGTAGCGCCCCTGTGCTCTATAGATCAAGTGATGATTAAATATTACATGACAGCTAACTACAGGTAGAGCAGCTGTTTGCTTCTGCCGCGTACGACGGGAAGACCGGCCGTTATCCCCGGGAACGTGATCGGTAGTCGTCTGTACTAGTGTTCTCAATCTGATACATGCCTTTTCTCCGGTGTTACACTAACGTGTCCCTCGACGTGAATTGTAAGTGGATGAGGCGAGCCAGCCAACTGTTGGCGTAGCGGTGTGGGTTGTGCTATAAATGATTATCGTACGCATTATATCGATTTTTTTTAACGCATTTCAATATGTCTAATGGTAACTTTTTTTGGGGGGTGGGGGGTACGAGCAGGGCTAAAGCGTTATATTTCTTCGTTTTATCGATGTAGTACTTTTTGGTTGCCACTGTTTAAGTGGGCACACACCTGAGGCGCACCATTGCTCAACAACTCTAGGAGGCTAGAGTATAAGGACTGAGCGCCACTTATTGTCAGTTTTGGGAATTTTATGAGGCAAACCTTGCAGGAGACAGAAGGCCGGGGGCTGAGATGCCATGGGAGCCATTCAGGTCAATACATTATGTTTGACTGCCTGATTTTGCATATTCATATTGCATATTCACCACTGCAATTGTGCACAAGGATTAATAGTACTAGCCTATTAACCGTGTACTTCATCATCTTTTCCGAAATGACAGTATCACATTTCAAAAATGATTTCCCCCCCCAGAAACCGTGATTGGTTTAAAGAAATTGATCTGCTCAGCCGCCATTTTTGAACGTTCTAAATCTACTTGGTAGAAAGTTAGCAAAGTGTGTGTGATAACTGATAGAAATAGTTCATGGAGAGGGTGTTTTCATTGATGATGGCTGCCTGGACGGACCAAAGGAATCGCGCCAGTGTGGAGTTAATCAAGAGCCAACTTTTGGTGAAGATAAACAGCTGCACCTGCAAGGAGCTCCACACTCACACTGAAGGAGGAGGCCCTGCTTGAAGCTGCCCCAAGCAACAACAAGTACAAGTTTAAGAAGCATTAATTCGGTAATGCGATAGCGCATTTTGGTTACATAGCCTATGGAAAGTAGTCTCTACTTGGAATATTGGTCTGTTTCTCTCTGTTTACTATTCTCCAATGTGATTTTAACCAAAATATTAGCCTATTATATTAAATTCATTATATTTATTATTTATTAGGTCCAGTGCCGTTAAAATGATCATTACATAATTTAGAGCAGGTTAACATCCAACGCCACTGCAAATAGGCATTCCATCTAATCAAATATTTACAGAGCCTAATAATAGTCATTTATCTCTCGTCTGTGTGTCCCACATTGTCCCACAAAATCACGTCCTGATGTCCTGAAACAACAATAATGAGGTGGTCACCAGCACATGTGGTCTACAGTCCTCCCATATTTTCCTTTGCAAAACATATTCAACAGCCTCCTCTGTTTCAAGGGAGAACCAATGTAAATGAACTGTAAAACTTCAGTGTCAGCAAGGCGGTAAGCCAGTTATTGGATGTAAAAGAGGCTCTGCCCTACCCCTTTCCACCTGACCTCATGTTCATACAATTCATCTGCTCTCCCCTCTCACCTGATCCCTGCGATCGGGGTGGAGGGGGGGGACAACGTGCTGGAGGGACATTGTATAAGCAGGTCATTCATGTTTGTGATGAAAGGCAAGCGGACACGGCTCGTCTGTCTCTTACAGAGAGAGAGAGAGAGAGAGAGAGATGAGGACATTTGTGACAAGCTAATTGTCAGAGAAAAAGGTGCAATTCGTGGCGAGCCGTGGGAGAGTGGCGTGTTGAGAGGACAGACAGCTTGCCATGGGACTGTGAGTGTGTGCACAACATTTGCATAC
>OMKN01023308.1:0-11070 GCA_900302345.1 Melanonus zugmayeri | reverse complement strand
TATATATATAGATAATAGATATATAGATATATATAGAGAGATTTCAGCACTTTTTGTTTGGCCTAATGCATTGGTTTAATTTGACTGCTGTGCTGACCTCAGGCGCGGGTCTCGGATGGATAGCACCACCGTTCTGGTGCTCTGGCCTCGCAGATACATCTTACATGAGTAGCATTGTCCCCAATAAGGCCACACTGGACCGAAGATAGTGGATTCAAAATATTGAACAATATTTAATAGATTAGCAACACATTGTTCATAAAAAGCCGAGCAGGTTTCCAAAAACAGATGATTGCTCATTTGGATAAAGCGTTGTGCTTGGGTGGACGTTTGGGCTGGTTGCTAAAATCTGGTCCTAATCTCCGTTCCTAGACACAGTTTCAAAGTCCTGATTTAAGATTCTATCTCAAACCTTATTTCACTCTGAAACACTTCGTTGGAGGCTGCTCATTGAAAAAGGATCCTTGAAATATGAAGCAGACAGCAGTAAGGCTGAACATGCTTCCATCTCAGGGTGAACTGTAGTTTAATGTGGGTAGAAGAAGTGTAAATGTAATACCAACCAAACACAATAACGCTCTCAATGTATGATTTAACAAGCAGTAGAATAGAACAGAGCATAATAAACAGGAAGCTTTGTCTGTCTGAGCATATTCAAGCACATCCTTACGAAGAATCATACGTACTACATTTAATGTGTGTGGTATTAACCAACTCAGTCAATATATTAGCGTGCACTTATTCAGCCTTAGTAGCCATTGCCATTCTTCTCAAGTGATTGCAGTGTTCATAGAGGCACACTCTCTAAACTGTTTTCCGCCATTGAAAAAACAACTTTGAGAATGCTAAGTGTAAGGTGATCTAAGGCTCCTCCCCCAACGGACGTTAATGTCGCTCGTCTCTCAGGGGGGAGAAAGTGGCGAGAGCCACTCAGAAATGATGGAGGTAATCACAGGAACTATTTAGCTCCGCCTCGATGAGCCGCTGTGTTTGGCTCGGAGAATGACTAGCAGACCAGCAGAAGAGCCTGTGGAGAAGCTAAGGCTACGTTCACACTGCAGGCAAAAGTGGCCCAAATCCGACTTTTTTGCCCATATGTGACCCATATCTGATTTTTTAATGACAGTCTGAACGGTACAAATCCGATTTTTTTAAATCAGATCCAGGCCACTTTCATATGTGGTCCTAAATCGGACACATATCTGATGTTTTTGGCAGTCCACGGCCCGCATGCCGTGGACTGTTCACACTGGAGTCTGATGGCGGTCGCATTTAAATTATAATGTGAAGAACCACGCAAAAAAATCCGATCTCAGCGAAAAATCGGAATTGAGCATTAAGACCTGCAGTGTGAACGTAGCCTAAGAAGCAGCACCTCTGCAGAAGATTACACGTTAACAAAGGTACCATCGGTCATGACTGGGATTACTGGTCACTGGTTACCGCCGGTAAAGCCCAACCTCAAAAGACCTCAAAACCGTTTCTTCATAGGCCGGTGCTAGTCTAAATGCGTTTGAGGAGAACAGCTGAATGCTACCGCCGTCAATCATTTTCACTGTGAGTCGAAGGCTTGACACTCGAGGTGACACATTTGGGTGGAACTGAGTGGGCTGTGCTGACAATGGTGTCAATAGACTCATCGTCAACGTTCAGGAAGTCGGCAGCACTGTGGCATCAATAGTTTCCAAGTGGCCATTATTTATTTTTTATTTTCTTTGGAGCCATGGTATGCAAATGACTGTGGTCACTCGGGGGCTCACTCTTAGTTTACAGTCATCGGTCTATCCTGGCTCAAGTGTGTCAGCAACATGTGACCCCACCCCCCCAGAGGTCTCCCTATGTCGTAAGTCTCTGGTAGTTCATGACACCGTGGCCCGAGGGTTAAGGAAAACATCTAGCTTTGTGAGAAAAAGTATGCATTGAAACTACTCCAAGGGAGAACATGGAGGAGGTGCTGAATGAAACTACTTATTACAATATGCTTGGTTACAGCTGTGACCGTTAGACGCGTCTTAGTGGGCGATCACACAAACAGCGTCGTAAAAACGTACTCAACACACCAAGCTCTTAAGATTGGTTTAATTTCTGAATAAACTAGTAGCTCAGCACAGCTCAGCACAGGCATAGGAAAACAATGGTAATATATTTTTAAACGCTGTTCTGTGTGATCGGCTCCTAACAATAAAATGAATATTGCTTATGTATAACCATCTATGGTAAAATTAGGAACGTGATTGTGCCGCAGCCTTTTCTGTTCAATGTCAACATCCAATGTACAAATGTCACTGAGCTGTTTTGTTTTGACAGAGAATGTAACAGCAAGTGACAACGTGTCCTTACCTCTTCTGCATGGACGTCACAGAGTTTGTTGCCAGAGAGAAGCTTATTTTTCAGGCTCTTGTTCTAAAAGGAAAAGAAGAAGAGAAAAAGAAAAAGGAAGCAATTGGTGAATTTGATTTGTCTTGTCCCCCGCCCTCAGACCACTACAACACTGACCAATAATAAGCGGACACAAATAAAATGGGTGGAAGTGATGGAAACGTGTAGTAGGTACCAGAGGCTTATTGACAGTGAAAGAAGAGAAGGATCTGGCAGTTGAAATGCTCTCAAACAAATGCAGCAAGTCAACATCATTTGCCATCATGGCACCGATATATCATGTTCTTGTCCTACAGGTTGTCTTGACATTGAGCATACATTACGGACTTAAAATGTCATCTTTGATGGGACAAGCATGTAATGCTGTAAACTGGGCATACTCCAAAACCACTTATATGTATTCTGAGAAAGCCATTCTGAAATTTGATATTGAGCAAATGGAAAACTAATGTAATACTAAAGAAAATTATATTAAAATGTTATCCTATAGAGTTTTTTTTCTCCACGTTTCCCTGACATTGGTGGTACATGACCTCCTAATCCTATTAATTGTCAGTTTAATCTTTTTCCCTCAATGTTTGACAGAGTGGCCTTTCATTAAAGCTTACAAAAGTTATTTAACGTTGGTTTAAAACGGATTGCTTTGTGTAAACCTGTTAAAATCCTTATCAACATTCATGACACACTATTGCCATCTTAGTACCTTGGCGTATGCAATAATACACGTACAAAAATAATAAAATAACAATTTCGATACTGCATCTACAAATACAAATAAAAACTCAAATAGAAAACGTCAAAAGGTCTGTCAATTGTCAAAAGGAAATCTATCAAGCAACTATCTGCAGACACACAGGTGGTTATCAGTGCAGCATTGACTGATCCCCAATAAACATCAAGCCACACTGCTGTTTAAAAGACCAGGTGTGAGTGTGATTAGCCATTAGAAGCTGCGACAAAATTGTCATGTGACTACCCTCTAGTGACATCACAAGTGTCGACCAATATGTATGATAACTAGATCAGTCCACCAGCCTATCCAGTGGACTGCACCAACTGGTAGGCTTATCTATCCATCATACACCTGGATGGACACTCCCACTTCTGATGTCACTGGAGGGTAGTCACATGGCAATTTTGAAACGGTTTGTAATGGCCAATCACAGTCACACCTGGTTTTAAAATAGGGGCCCTTTCATTAAGGATGCTGGATTGGGGGATTGAGCGACAGCATCTGGCCAGAGCTTCTCTCCCATCCTACCAGCGACTGGATGCCAAATGATTCTGTTTAGCATAGCAATGCACTCTGAACCAGCTGTATAGACGTATTGAGTCAGTGAGGGGAATATATAAACACCCCACATTAAACTCAACTGTCAGACTCTGCGGTTTGGTATTGTTTACCTAGTTATGACTTTCTTGACACATCCGTGTAAATAAAGCCATCGTTTATGTAGTCTACTCGTGTGTCTGTGTCTGGACTGCTTGCTCCATCAGTTACATATTCCATATTCTGTAGTTCATAAAGTGAACTATAGACACACACAACTGAGCTGAATTCATTCGATTGTAAACCAGTAAGCTAGTAAGTTAGACACCTGTATTTGTCCTATGATGACAATTGTGTGAAAAGGGTCTATTGGCTGCTATCTGTTGCCCACTGCAGTGATTTCTATTGGGGGGGGGGTAATCACATTGGCCAGCCCCCAGAGGGAGATTTCAACAGTTAAGACTCAATCTTTTAAATGGGTTTAATGTTGCGTGGGCGTGGGGTGGGGTTCCCTCAAAATGGTGCTGAGGGTGCTGAAATACTTAGTTGTAAAACATTGGGTGTAGGGACCAAAGAGTGCCCCTCATCAAGGAGATGAAGGAATAACACTGTCCCCATGCAACTAGATAATGGGAGGACTTTGCTGTTACTGCATTGCTCTCAGTGCAAACAAATTAGACACAATTTCAAATTAGACGATTTCCATATTGCAAGCTGTTGTGATTTGTGCGCCCTTTAGAAGATGTAGGTAAGATTTTAGAGCTATTGTTTCAGTGTAATTTGTTAGAAATGTCATCGCCATCCGTCAGTTATTATTGAGTGCAATGCTCTGTGAGAACATCTGTTTCGAGTTGACTGTGCCTGCCTCTGTATGAGACCATTTCGATTTTAGACTTCTAATAGCTTATTTCTGACCAATCAGGGCATCTCTTCCCTGATTGGTTCAGGGGAATCCATTTTGCCTGTCAATCATAGGTGCATGAATGCAACACGTTGTAGGGAGGGAGGGAGCAGAGAGGGAGGGGATGTTTTTGGGTTGTTTAGTTTAAAAATCTTGCTCTCTTCTGCTCTCTCTCTTTACAACTCTTGAACTCTTACAGCAGCTTTAATTTGAACACATTTTCACTATGGATCCATTACCTGCAATCAAGTCTATTTTTTGTAAACATTCCTAAAAACTATGAATTAAAAATATAAAGAAAAGAGCAGTGAGGTAGTTTTAAATGGTTTTGAGTCAATTTCCATCTGTATCTGTATCTGTCTAACCCATGACAATGCTGTCATGTCTTCTCATGAAGACATGACAGTCTTGATCAGTTCTACCTTGACAAACAGGTCCTTTATCTCAACCTGCTTGAATAAATGAAATGCATAATCCAATTAAAATGAATAAATTGAAAAAAGTGTTATCACTGAGTGATAGTGACACGACAACTGTCAATGCTATTGATAAAACACAGGACACAAAGACAATATTGTCATTGGCCCGGTTTTTCACATGAATAAAACACTTTGGCTCACTGCCATGATCATACCACACTGATTTTCAAGGGCATCCTTTTGGAGACACATATTGTATAGTAAAGAACACCCTGTCCTAAAATAGTGGCATCATATATAATGAATTAAGATATTATTTCACAGCAAAAAAATAACATTACTTGAGATGATTGAAGTTGATTCAAGTTGATCAGTAGTTGAACTTGCAGGAGTTATAGGCGCTAATCATTTAAAACGACGGCAAGGCTACAATACACTGAGGTCAATGCCACACCAAACATAACCTTTGATGCGCGCACACACACACGCGCACAGACACAAATATAGCCACTCAGGAGTAATGAGCTGGATTGTTTTGGGATTGTTTTGTGTGGCATTTTTATGTAGGGCTCATTTTCTATTCAGAAAAATGTAAAGAACCATTTATAAACATCGACCCACTGCATCGTGTATGGCATCCACCGTACACAATATATACATTCAAGAATCAAACATATTAACTAATTTTATTCACACACAAGTGTGGGGCTGTGGGTTTTATAATACTACAGTATTGGAATGCTAATGTTCTGCTTAAACATTAGCATAACTCCACAAACATCACTGTTGGATGTTTAAAGAATTTGTCTAAACCTGACCCCCCCCATAAATTAATTTGACCTCTTACACATATTAACACGTCCAGGTGTGAAAGCAGCAATGCATAATTATCTCATTTCCATTTTCACCTATTGCACTAATTAAAACTTTCACAAAGTCGTGAATGGTGTTGAACTTGGGAGAGTTTTAATATTGTAGCGGCCGGTTCACAAGGTGTTAAATATTTGGCTCCAAAAGTTCTTTGTCAGCCATCTTCTAAAAATGATGATCCAGTAATTAATTCATATAAATTGTATCTTTACTGGTTGCTTTTACATTAATAATGATTAGTAATAAGGCAAAAACTAATTCAACGCTTTCTGCTACCAGCATTGTTTTTACACCAATGGGTGTGTTTAACGTATATAAACACAAAAATACAAACTCACAAATGTTTACTACCTTTACTACCTTTACTACCTTTACTACCTTTACTACCTTTACTACCTTTACTACCTTTTCAGTGGAATTGTAGTCTTATGAACTATGAAAAAATCGACATCACAGAACATCACAATAACTCTGTTGTTATGAAAATCATGTTAAACAATATCAGACATTATGTATGATGGTGGTAGTAGTAAATGTGTAAAATAGTATTAGTACATGTGTAGAATAGGCAGATATTAGTAAATGTGTAAATAGTATTAGTAAATGTGTAGAGTAGGGTCAGTGTGGAAAGAGGAAAAATAAATGGCATGATCTGCCTAACAATAAATATTCAAATTAATTCATATTAATATGCAACAACATTTTAACTAGCTAGAACATTACATGAGATTTGCACGATTAGAGTAACATAGAATAATGCAGATACAACAAAATCTACTAAATGTCTATGGATGCAAGATCAGAGCAGTCATCCGACTCTTTCATGTGTATACTTTCTGCATATAATATAGTTCAAGATACAATGAATGAATCTTTCTTCCAAATGTTGTTTACATTGAAATCTATGGTAATTGTATGTAATATTGCAACATTGATGTCCCTCCTAATATTTGAAACTTCATATTATAATAAATGTTAGTTATTGACACAAAATGAACACAAATCAAGTCAATGTCTTATTATATTGTATGATATTACTGAAGACAATGAACGCTAATTCACTATGCAACAAAGATATTCTGGAATAGGGAATTCTACACAACATTAACGTTTTTCAGTTGTTTGTGCTTAAGGGTCATTGTGTCTATGTCTTTTAGGGCTGTACTCGAGTCAATTGGTCAACTGGTTATTTGATTCGTGGATTAAAAAAATATATAAATAAAAATACAACATTTTCCAGCTTTACACTCCATTATGGTAACCGGCTTATGGAAGCAAGTTGAAGTGACGGGCACGATAGATCCATAGGCTAAATCCCACCATAACATTAGAAGAGAAACCAATGTTAAAAGTAATGGATATGATAAAAATATTCACGCTCCGTAATAAAGCTATCTAAAGCCGGAAGCGAAAGGCACTCTGGGTCCAAGTCACCGTGGGTCTAGCGGTGTTAACTGCTGGAACTTGACTGGGGATCAGCTCTTTTTTCCCCGCTTTAACCCCATTGCTTTGGCTTTTCAGTTTTAATCTCACACCACTAGAAGCACCGTGGACTCCCATTAGTTCCCCGCTTAGGATTGCTTTATTACGGGGGTGAATATCCAATATCTTTCTACCTTTAACGGTTTGACGAGATCAATATGCGATGGATCAATCAACAGTTCTTGACATGAAGTAGTGTTGATTTACATCCTTGTGTTGCATACGATCACGCCAAGCAACTGCATTCAAACCAAGACTGAGTTAAGTTTAACAACTCGTGTTTTTACAATGAGATTATTTCGCATTTGTGGCACTTGTTTTTTTTTAACATATTGGTCTCCTTGTGAAGCATTAGTTCTCTTGTAATAATTATTTTCTCTTTTCCATGATTACTGTCATGACATTCCTATATGTTAGGAATGTTAGGAATTCCTATATGTTATATCGTGTTTCATTCGGTTATTACATAAAAGAAATAGCGATTGTTCGACTGCGAGAATTCAAGTCGACTTGGGGCTCTCTGAATGGCGATTCGACTAGTCGACTCTTAGGGTACAGCCCTAATTTCTTTTATAAGCATTTCTAGTTGTTTAGGCAATTGAATGTACAATCACTAAAGTAACATCTGGGCTGCCAGCGTTATGCTGACTATGACAACACAACAAGCACTCTACTGGCAACACTCCCATCCCAAATGCTCACTAAGCAGTTTAAACTTACACTCCCAACTCTGTGTTTCTATCATTATTACACTCTATACTATTACTCACTCACACACACACACACACACACACACAACACTAAGGCCTTATTTACAAGACGCTTTTGGATTGAGATTTTCTTTCTGGTTAAATGGACAGAAAAGATTTCAGATACCACATCAGGAAGTGGCGAACACTCGCTTCCTATGCATGTCAACACTGATTAAACACAAAATACACCTGGGAGGATAAATACAGTATGAATAAATATTTTATATCTTTATTCTATCTTATTTTTAATAAAGAATCAAGATTCTTTCACTTCACTTCTGAACATAGTCTTATTATGATCCTGGTTGCCATTGGAAACGAATCAGCAAGGAAATCAAAAAGACCTAATAATAACTAGATATATGCAATATAAAGATCATATCATCCCATATGCAGGAGTGAGAACATATCTAATAGAACATAAGTAGCTAAAACTACGATCACTTTTTGGCCAGTAGGCTATAGAAAAACATGACGGCAAGATGGCGGCGTCACAAGACCACAACCACAACAAGTCTGAAATTAAATCAATAACACCCTCACAATCTATGTGCATTTCTAATGAAAGGGTGCAGGTACAATATTGCTTTTCCATTACTCAAATAAAAATGAGTTGTTGGCATTGGGGGAAGTAGGTTTTTTGAACTATTAATCAGAAGCCTCTTCCATCCTCAATTAGACATTAGTCATTCTCTCAACAGTCTCATGGAAAACACACAACACAAGTCACACCCAACACAAACGCTCACAACAACTCAGGCAGGGGTGGACCTGCAGACGCCCTGCGGTCAGGAAGTCCTCAGATGAGTTAGAATGGAAACTCATTTCCATTTTGTTTATTATTAAAGCAAACATTTGCAGTGAATTATACACACTGCCTTATAGCGCAATGGAGCAGGCTGAAATATGCTGGGTTTTAGATACACTTTAAATTATTTTTTGTACATGCCTATTATTTTATGCCCCAAAAATATAAAATGAACAGTACTTTTCCTAACAGTACAGTGGGTTGCAGATACAGTTTCCACCAACCTGATGACCTTCATTCTGAGCAAGAGACTCAATCTTGTTCTTCCTTTTAATCTCAGACTGTCTGAGATGTCCCACGTGGCGTCTGTTCAATACATTTGCCCCCACTTTGTTCTCAGCTAAGTCACATAATGCTCAATTTTCAAGACTAAAAGCTTAGCTTGTTAAGATCTTCAAATACCCTCACTATTATTCCAAGAGTGGCAATGGCTCCATCATTATGAGATGATGAGACAAAGTGTGTTAATGCAAATGTCATGCCTCAAAATGAGGTCAAAATAAATCCAAATGAACAAACCAGCGTACAGTGTCTAATATACATATCATATAACCTGTAACTAAGTATTGCTCTGACCTCCATTACCCATCCACGTTCAACTGTTGCATCAGCAATATCTCTAGTTTCAAAGGAGATTAAACAATCTGTTTGTGTGAAGCAAATAAGCTTTACACATCAAATCACTGTAAAAGTGATGTGATGTCTTGGCTTCAGGGATATAGGCTTACTTCTGATACTGACAAAAGTACAGCCGGGCGCGGGTACCAGTTAAATTATTGCCGCAATAGCTTTTTGATTGAAACGTATAAGTTATTGTCTTCAGGCTGTTATACGGAAAGCTGCAGTGCCGTCATTCCATTTCTGCCACAACAAATATCCTGCACAAATATAGCTGCAAGCAGGGATGAAGGCGTCCAGGCACCACAGCACCCAGAGGAAATAGAAGACTTTTATTTTTTAACTGTGGCAGGTGTCAAGGACAACAAATATTTCAAGAAAAAATATCATTGCAATCCTGGGGAGGTTAAGTCCATGATGTGTTGACTAGATGGTACAATGAATGTAAATGTCGCCCATGGGAATTACAAGGCTTTTCTACATGTTAATAACATGCTCGTCTATATACAAATAAATATATATATAGAAGTAAGTATACTACAGCAGTAACATCATGAATAATAATAATCATAATCCTCATCATAATAATGATCATAACATACTAGACAACCTTTTACTTTATGAACCTGAAACCTTTAACTCACCTTTTAAAAACAAATATGTTATCTGGACAATACTTTGCATAATGTCAATTTACGGTGGGGACTGACATTTTCAGTCAGTTTCATCATCCTTCAAACATCCGAATTAATTAGACATCTGAATTAATTAGACGGCACCCTTCAACTGAAGGCAGTTTGTGCATTCAGTGACAATGAAATCACAATAATAGAACAACAACCAGAAAATGTGCTCAGCAGAGCAGCGGCCAGCAGCACGAAGGCCCCCTCCGGAGACATCAGAGCCGAGACCCTTAGGGGGCATAGCCTACCGTGCTAACGCTAACATGCTAGCATGCTAGGGTCTTCAGATGCTCACGTATACTTGTACGCTTAGATAAGCGATCGAGGCGGGCAATAAGCACGTTGAGCCGAACAGTTTGATGTATAATATGCACAAGCGGTGCAAATATTGTGGGAGTTATTCCATTAATTTTGCAGTAATATCTTTTTGTCAATTGGTGTGAAAAGCGAATCAATCCATTATGTGCCGCTGTTAGCTGTGTTTGTGACAAAAATAGAGACATACATTTTGAACGTGGCTGTGTGCTAGCGCAGCAGAACGCCGTCTACAAAGTCACCACCAGGAATCAATACACGGCAGCTTGTGAGATCTAAAGTAATGCTGCTGAGTGACAGCGTGACACCGGCACACTTTAAATGGGCACAGCCGTCTTTAACTTCTGCGCTGAAGGGGATTTGAGTGCAATCGTGTCATAATACCAGATATCAACTTTCTTCACGCTTATGCATTGGTGCAGACAAGGACCCCACAAGATGTGAAAGAGGCATTTTGGCATAAATTACGATGTCAAAATGACTTTTGCTCACGGCAGGAATGTACTTGGCATATGAAGACAATTGAAATAAATAAAAAAAAGATATATTTTATATCGGTTATATTTTGAATCC
>OMKN01023303.1:0-10971 GCA_900302345.1 Melanonus zugmayeri | reverse complement strand
TGAGCACCACGTGTTTGGTGTCACGTGGTAAACAAAGGTGAAAAGTTCCGGTGTCAAAATGTTGATGTATTTTTTTGTAATTGATCAAATAGTGCTAGACAGTTTTAAGTGTCAGTCCGTCTACGATATGACGTTGAAACAAACTAACATTTTTACATTTATTTATTCATCAAGTTGTTCGCTAGGCTGCTACAAGAAACATAAAGGTAAGCGTTCCTCGTTTCTGTTTCCACTACTAGTACTTTGACCATGAGCACATTACCATGAAGGCCTATAATGAAGGTATTCCTTCTCACCCTAACTTACCTTTTAAACTCATCATCCTCTATTCACAGACAGTTGCCGTCGTGTTGAACAACCACCCCCTGTTGCCCCTGAAACAAAGACAGAAGGTATGAAGTCCTGGAGGTGTTCAGTTGTCTTCAAGTTGGAATTTACAGATCATGTTCAGTGGCTTTAAGGGCCATTAGAAACACCTACATATTTAGCATTTATTTAATTACAAAGACTACTATGTACTATGTACAGTGCTATGTTTAGCTGGTCTCCGTGTAAAGTAATATATGGTGAAATATGCATGTTTGTTACTTGTTAATGACTATACTTTCTGCATACTTGACAGTACTTTCATTTTGTCTCTGTAGAACCGTGGAATGTGGATGACATCCTCCTAAAGGAAGAGGATTATATTGACAAAGTTCCCTTCCAGAAGCTTCAATTGCTGAGTATGAGCTGTAGAAAGACCGCATGAAATAGGAGATGGGTTTTAGTTATAAGCATTGAAACAAATTAATTGATTAGTCCATCGACTGAAAATGAAATGTGAACCATCAAAATGTGTCACTTGACTTGATACTGCCATTCTGCAGGCCAGTCGGACGAGCTGAGAGGCCTTCTTCGTAACCCCCACCTGCGACAGTTATTGCGTTCGATCGACGCAGCGGACAGTAAAGCGGACGCCATGAGGGCAGCCATGCAGGAGCCTCTGTTTGTCGAGTTCTCAGACGAGTGTTTGAAAGTTGTAGAAGAGGACAAACAAAAAGCGATACGACCCGGGGCCACTGAAGATGTCTAAAAGATTGTATTTTCTTTTGTATTTGATTAATTTGTCTTTTGTTTTTTTATGCAATGTAATGACTGAATGCAAAGTTCATTTCAAAACCATCCGTAGTTTGCTAAAAATATTATTTAGTTGCAATGTCACCTGCACAATAAGTAATACATCATGTGTATCAACTGACAAGACAATCATTTAATTAAATGTTTACTTTGACATGATATAAAAAGGGTATCGTTCATTATTTGTTGATAAAACACGTCTCAAAATACAGGTATAGAGAATTGACATGGTCACATGAATCTTGCAAGTTTAATCTAAAGATGAAAATCAATGGTATCACCAGCAGCTCTTATACGTGATTAAATAATCTCATTGTGTTTATTCTTGGTTGTATGATAAAAGGAGCAATTAAGTCAATGAATAAGTAAAGTTCCTTAACTAAAACAGTGATGTAATGAAACTCACAAAAAATGTTTATAGACAAATGCTCTCTGGTCATATAATGCAATTTGCTGGAGGATAGTTTTGATTACATGCAACTATGTACCTTGTAGTGTGAAAAGCCCTTTGAGTCCCCTTTGGTGTATTCATCTCTGCATTAGAACTGGCACCATAATACGTAACATATATACATTTAGATTAAAACAAAATTCAAATCACTTGAATAAATATATTAAGGCCCATCATATTAAATCCCAATGTAAAGGAAGGCCCGAGGCCCATTAATTCCTATAAAGGCAACTACAAATAATAACATGCATTACATAAAAGGTGCTTGAAGGGTGCAATAGCAAAAACACTGTCCAGAACCAACTTTCAAGTTTCATTAATAGACTTAAGGAATTAAAGAACCAAAACAGTCTTTACCAAAACATTTTCCTTAATTTTGTGCATTGCTTATATACACAATAAAACATTAGGCAGCAGGGTTGTGTGGAATTTGAGATGTATTTGTGCACATGCTGTGATGCATGTTTCTTTTATAATTTTCTGCATGATTCAGGATCCAAGTGGGCTTGAAAATATCGTGATACTGTTTGGTTCTCATATTTCTTATTGACAACAAACAAGGAAATACCTTTGGCAAAAATAACATCTCGACAAGGGATCAAGAGCAGTGTCTTAAACAATTTGTATGTTGTAAAAAAAAATGTGCAGCAAAGTAGTGGCAGTAGAAAAGTTCCCTGTGATTTCGGTTTGATCTCGAGAGCAGCAGTTTAATTCGCTTTGTGTTTACATATACACAGAAGTAGTTTTGGTTCGGGTTGTCCTTTAAATGTGTGTTTAGTGTATCGTAAGGTCTAGTGTTATAAAAGGCATTACAATGTTTTCTCTAATAGGATCTGGTTAAACCCTGTCACTCCATCTCTCTTCAGGTCTGGAAACATGTCAGCGTAGAGCAGCGGAGATCTTTGGTAGTGGAGCTTCACAGATCCCTAAAAGCAATACAATTGTTCAAATGATGAATACATCTCAAAAGCATTACAGATCACCACCTCACAGAATGGATATTACGCAGGAACAAGGAGTGCTGTGCTTACCCTGGGCTGAGCTCTGATGGAGGTGACCCCGTGCTGGTGCTGGTTGGTCTCCACCTTGTACTCTCCTCTGCTGGAGGAGGGCAGGTTGAGGCAGGCCAACATGGACACCATCTTCTGGAAGCCTGTGGCCGTCAGGGATACGCTGACGGGGGGGGCCGAGGCCAGCGCCAGGCCCATGGGCCAGCCACGCACCGGGACAGGCTCCAGGATGCTGGAGAGCTGCACCGAGCCCCTCTCCCTGACCGCGGGGTTCAGCTCGGGCATCCGGTCCTCCACAAAGTCCTCAGCGTCATCCAGCTCCACCTCTGCTAAGGCATCCATTGAAACCTGCGTAGGGAGAAAACACACTTAGTCTTATGTCTTTTGGGGGCAATAAGTGAAGTAAAGCATTTTAGCAATTTTATTTTGGGGGCGATGGAGGATGCTGAGACTCACCCTCCATCTTCTCCAGGCAGTCTGGATGACCATGGCTGCCCTCTGCCACTTGCGGACCGACCGTCTGACCAGCCACGAGCGCACCACTGCAGGGGACACAACGCATGTTATTCAAACGCCCACCCGGGGCGCAGTAAACACAATACTGAGGATGTGTGACGTATGGAACTCATTGTTCTGTTGACACAGTTGCACAGGGTATGAGGAAAAAAGTGTGTTGGGGAGTGTGTTGGCCCAATTAATCTACGGTGGACCACCACGTCTACCACGTAATAATGACAAAAACGACTGTTGGTCTTACATATTATTGTGTGCAACGGTGAATTGAATAATGAATGAGCCCAAATCATCAAGGGGAGGATTTCTGTCCCAAGGGGATCATGATACAGTTAACCTGAGACAGCACGCACAGAATCAGCCAACACCTGCTAGCCAGCCAGAGATGTTAGCGATCACCACAGCCTAACAGATGGAGGACAGCCACAGCGTATCTGTAGCGTTAGCACTGAGCTCAGCCAGCGGGGCCACAACCGGGTCTCATTAATTGGCTCACCGGCTTGGATCAGCGTGGCGGCCCGTCTCCTGGCACGCCGTCTGCGGAGCCGGTGCCGGCGCCAGCAGCACTGGATGGAGAAGGCCTTCCAGGACAGGATCCTCTTCCTCCGATCCTCCAGAAGCTCCAGCTGTGGAGGACATTTGAAGTTCAGATCATCATCCTCAGCTGTAGGTTAGATATATGTGTGCATGTTGAAAAGCTTTAGCATGTGCCGTTTAAAAAAGGAGATGAGGTGTTGATTGATTAACACAAAATGAAAGATCTTGTATATTTGTATTTAGTGTGTATTTTTGCCGTATCAGCAAGTAACCAAAAATCCCTGCTCAGTACTTGTATAATAATAGTATTATCACGTCTCTACTGTAGGATTCCATATCCCTGAACAACGGTGAACCCTCTATCAACTAGAAAAAGAAAACAGGCGATACTTCACATCAGGTCTAAACCATGTCTCACCATATACTGGGTGAGAAAGGCCTTCGTCTTCCCGCAGTGCACCAGGGAGGCATGGGATTCACTCTCCACTTGGTACACAGGCCCAATAGACCGGCTGCCCAATGCCTCGTTCACTATGGCATCCACTGCTGACCTCAGAAGGTCACCATTGCCAGCCCCCAAATCTAGGAAGAACAAGAATGGCAATCAAACGGAGTTAAACCCAAGCTGGCTGAGCACTAAATGTATGTTATTTGCACATGTGCAAGGTGATGTTAGTGATGCCTCAGAAAGACTAGAAAGGGAAACATCAGTGCCATCGTGACAAATGTGATATTGTAAACGGATGTTATGTTTTAAATACTGTAGGGTTACATGTCTAAGTTAAGATACAGCAGATATATAGTCCCAACAATGGATTGCATAAAAGCAAAACGCATGCATGGTGGATCAAGCTGATTGATATGCGATCATTGGCAAAGTGCTGTGGAAACATGCTGAGCCATTTGTGATGATCAAGCAGAGGCATGCACTTTGTATTTACCTCCACAAAGGAGTTGAAAGATTTGTTAGAAAAGTCCTGATCTTACGTAGACTGAAAAGTCCCAAGAGTAGCAGAGAGAATGAGCATCAAATGTAATAAGGAATCGAACGAGGAAAAAAGGAGAAACTCGCACACCTGGAGAGAGGAAATAAAGTTATACTCTTGTCAACTATTAAAAAGTGACAATTAAAATGCCTTTTAATATAGAACCTACCCTGACTATGAACCAGCTGCTTGATTTGTGTGGATCTAGAAATCAGCCCATAGCGTTGAATGAAGCCACTGAAAGGAATTCTGTTTAACAGAACAGAGAAATGGGTCCATTACATACCAATGGAGGGTGGAGATGATATTTGAATTGTCGGCCGAAACACTGTGTTGAAACGCTGTGTTAAAATACAGCCATGGACGCCTCACCTTATGGGGAAGCCTGCGGCGCTGATGTGTATGGTCTCCACAATCCCACAGGCCTCCAGCTGCATGATGACCTGCAGTCACACACAGTAGAGTGTTCGATATGAATGTCGTCGCTACACACTGTTCCACACTGCATAGTGGTACGGAGGCTCCCAACCCTCGGTGTCTGCAGTCTACCTTTAGGCATCACTGAGCTAGATGCCTAACCCCTACCTGCCCATTAATGACTTGTAAAAAAAATTCACTGCAAGTCATCTTTGATAAAAGCTTTTGCTTCAGCTTTTGCTGAATAGTATTTTATTTTATATGATAATATAAAAACTGTGGAAGCGAACAGGGGAGCAACAACTTCATTGTACATGTCAGGTTACACACGGCAATATAGCATCTTCAAGCTTAAATAGCATTACCTTTCACTATTCTGGTAGTAAAACAAATAGTACCAGGCAGCACCTACCTCCTTCTTGTGGAAGGTGAGTGGCTTGCAGTCTGGGTTGGGTTTGATGCAGCGGGTGTAGTGAGGAGTGGTGCTGTGGAGGATCTTCATCAGGCTTTCCAGAGAGTTCTGCAGCCCGGTGTGAGACCACCAGGAGAACACAGTCAGAAGGAAACACAGCAATATCAGTTGAAGTCATTACTGACTGCTACACATGAGAGATGGTTGTGATGATGACGATGAAATAGAGGAATCTGGTTGTGAATAAAAAGCGACATAAAATATACATTGTGTATATTAACGTTTGAGGGAACAGCCAGCTCATTGGGAGCAATTAGCGTCAGGTGTTCAGGGACACCTCGACACGTAGCTAGGAAGAGCCGGGGACAGACAACCCACTATACTTCCTGAGCCACTGTTGTGTTGTGATCACACACACAACACAACAACATCATCAACTGGTTTATCCTGTTTAAACACAGTTGAGGCTTAACGCCCGTGTAAAGCAGGTGTAGCCAGTATCTCACCTTGAATTTAGCCACCACAGTCACCACCTTACTGAGTCCCCTTGTTGCGCTGTTCTCTGGTTCCTGGTCCCCAAAGACCTGGCCCAGCAACGGGTTCCCAGACCCCTGGAGCAGTGCGATGATCTCGGGTGGCACTGGATCCTAATGCCCCAAGAATATAAAGCAAGTTAAAAAACAGACCTCTTTGTTTAGGCATTTTAGCAGATGCATCTGAAATCACTGACTCCCATCGAAGACTCCCATGACATGGCCACATAGGAACCTAGTTACCTCGCCTGGAAAAGGGAAACCAGGGCCCCCTCCTGGAGCGAGCGTCACAGCCCGAACTGGCTACGTGGGGGCCGCCCTGTGGGCTCACCACCCGCAGGGGCCGGCATCAGGGTCGGGGCAAAGGCGGGGATCTGGGCGCGCTGATCCTCAGCGTCACAGCGTCCTGCACCGGCGCCGGAGCGGGAGGCGGAGCGGTACCAACTAGATATAGTTGGGCTGACCTCCACGCACAGCACTGGTTCTGGAACCAAACTCGGGGGGCTGGACTCTTTCCTTTTCCGGAGTGGCCCAGGATGAGAGGCGCCAGGTGGGTGTGGGGATACTCGCTGAAGAAGGAGGCCTTTCGGGCTTGGCTAGCCCGAGGGTCTCCTGAAGCAGCAGACGGGTACCGGGGGGCCAGAAGGGCTGCGGCTTCGGCAGTCGCTGAGGCAAAAACCCGGGCGTGGGAGGAGTTCGGGGAGGCTATAGAGAAGGACTTTCGGATGGCCTCGAGGAGGTTCTGGCAAACCATCCGACGACTCAGAAAAGGAAAGCAAGGCTCGTCTCAGGCTGTGTTCAGCAGGGGAGGAGAACTACTGACCCGGACTGGGGATGTTGACGGACAGTGGAAAGAGCACTTTGAGTAACTTCTGAACCCGACCAACATGTCCTCTGTGGAAGAGGCAGAGCCCGAAGATTCCAGAAGGCGAAGCTCTCGATTTACAGGTCTACACTCCAACCCTCACCTACGGTCATGAGCTGTGGGTAGTGACCGAAAGAACGAGCTTGCGGATAAAGCGGCCAAAATGAGCTTCCTCCGTAGGGTGGCTGGGCTCAGCCTTAGAGACAGGGCGAGGAGCTCAGACATCCGGAGGGAGCTCGGAGTAGAGCCGCTGCTCCTCCACGTCGAAAGGAGCCAGCTGAGGTGGTTCGGGCATCTGATCAGGATGCCTCCCGGGTGTATCCCTTTGGAGGTTTTCCGGGCACATCCAACTGGGCGGAGACCCCGAAGGTAGACCCAGAACCCGCTGGAGAGATTATATATCTCTCCTGGCTTGGGAACGCCTCGGGATCCCCCAGGAGGAGCTGGAACGCATCTCTGGAGAGAGGGACATCTGGAATACCCTGCTCAGCCTACTGCAACCGCCACCCGACTCCGGATAAGTGGCAGATAATGGATGGATGGATGAAATCACTGTCAAACCCCTACCTGCTCCTTAATCACATGCATCTGAAATCACTGTCCAACCCATCTCTTAATGACCCATCAATCTACTGCGAGTCCCTTTGGATAAAAGCATCTGATCAATGAACACCCAGACCAGACACTAACGTTTGCCATCGTATTTTTATTGCAACAATACCTTATTTTTCTCCATCATGCCCTCTATCTGGTAGCTGACCCGGCCGGCGTAGTGTGTGACGGTGAAGTGGGGCTCCTTGCTGAACTTATCCCAGCTTATGTTGCCATGGTCGCGCAGCTCTTCCTCCAGGCGCACGCGAAACTTCCCGGTGTCCAATGCTCGGTTGAGGCGGCACTCCTGAGGGGAAAGAAAGTCCATGTGCAGGTTGAGGAAAAATAAATGACATTTTTTGTTAAATTGTGGCCACCCATTTGGCCCCCTGCTTGTGACAGACTTATGAATCGTGACCCAGTTTAAAAACCATTGGCGTCGACATGAAGACGGGAGTCACCTGACCTCATTGAGCAGAGAGAAGACACCGGTGGGGTTTCCCTCGATCAGGTCCAGGCAGCTCTGGTTGTCCTGGTATCTGACAAAGGACCACTCCAGCCCTTCAGACACATATTCCTCCTGGGTGGAGTAGAACGCATAGGAACACAGATATGAAGAGCCAATCAGATACAGCAGAGAGAATGTCCAATGGCAACTGAAATTATTGTAGATCACTAGAAGTTCCTCTACTCCCTCTACTACTACTACTACTACTTCCAATGAAAGAAAAAACCTCTACCCATAGAAAGACCTCACCCTCTTGCTCTACTTGGACCACTGGTTCTGGTTTGACCACTGGTCTGGTACTTGCTTGACCAGTGATCATCCAGAACCACCAGGATCGGGGGAATGGGTCACCTGCTGTGCGCGGAGATAGTGGGCGACAAAGTGCTGCTGGAGCTTCTCGTTGGCGTAGTTGATGCAAAGCTGCTCCAGGTTGTTCATCTGAAAACACTCGAAGCCGTACACATCCAGCAGACCTGCGGGGCACAGGGGAGGACATAGCGGGTCACTGGTAATAACATCATGGAGTATACTGGTCAAAGAGAACTATGTGATGGTGTTATTGTGTACCTATGAAATTGCACCAACTGGAGTTGTCGGCACATATGCTGTTGTTGATGAACACGGTCAACCACTCAAACAAGCTGTTAAATTTAACAAAAAAAAGACGAGACTTAAATCACGACAAAAGCATAGACAGACAATGGTTTCGGATGGACAGACACCAACAGAAATGTAGATATGACAGTGAACTAAATGCTTTGTATTGAAAAAGGACACAGGAAAGCCCCTGCGTGAAACCGTATCCTTACCCCGTCCACACAACAAGCACAGTCCGGCTCAGCGGCGGTACTCACTGAGCATAGATGACCTTGGCCAGGCAGTCCCTCCTGACGCCACACTCGGAGCGGGAGCAGGGCTTGAGGATGCTCTGCTTCCCTGCCATCAGAGTCCTCACCACCAAACAGTCCTGGAGCTCCTCTGCAGGCACACACAGCAGCCCGGCGGCCTTCTGCAAGTACTCTGCCGGCCAAAGGTGGAGATATATATACGGTAACACCTGCTGTGAAGTAGGTAGGGAAGACTGAAGATCTTGTATGTATGGAAGGAAACGGATCCCTGCAGCCTACCTTTGGATTGCCCCTCTAGGGCACAAGGTTCGGACTCTTTCACCGGAGTGTCAAAGGTGATATTTCCCAACTGCAGAATCCCTGCCAATATCTGTAATCATCATAAATTACATTGTAAGTCAGGCAAAATATTATAGCCATGTTGTTATAGGTTAGTTGAAAGGTTAGTGATTGGAATTTTTTTTTAAAATACAATAAAATAAAAGGCGCACCCTAAATATTTCTGCCTGCTTCTCCGAGTTGATGCCCAGGTGAGACATTGCCTCTACAGTCTCTTGAAAACAGTCCTCTGCAAGGAATTAAAAGACAAAATAAAGTTACCAATAAAAATAGAATACAATACAAGAAGAACAAATAAGAATATGGTAATACTTAATAAAAAGCAGATACTAACCCTCCAGCGTTTTTACTGCTTTAGGAAGCCAGTTAAAACTCTGACCATGGGACATCTTCCACTCCTTCCTCTGCTCGCCGGAAGCCCCTTTCATCATCTGCGATACACCCAAGATTTCAGTATCTACACATTCACTTACTGTACAAGCCCATCAGTACAGTATACGGCTATGAAAATGCTATGAGCACGCACAACGAACTCTTATGGTCATTACTATGCAAGCCTATGAAATCACTGCCAATGACCATATAAGGGGTTTCAACCATGTGGGAATATATATAGTATATTGCCTGGTAAAAGATATGGAAGTTCCTCTCGTTAGCCGGCTGGCAGGCCACTCTGGTCTTCTCCAGTAGATATGTTTGAACAGACGCCCCCACCAAAAAGTGAGACCTTCTCAAACACAGACACAGAGACAAACCGACAGACCATCCCATAGTTAATAATCATTTCCATCGTCATCATCATTTATACAGCACTACAACCAGTTACAAAGTGCCTAAAAATGTTGAGACGACAAAAAATGAAATATCAGTAAAACACAACACAGGGGAAGCATATCCTAAAAACAGTAGGGCAGTGTCAATTACAAAAAAACTTTTTTTTTTTTGTTAAGGTTAAGTAAGGCTCAACAGAAAGTCAAGTGAAAGAGTACCTGTCGAGCTGGAGTTGGATGTACTTTCCAAAGCGACTACTATTGTGGTTGCGCAGTGTGCAGGCATTCCCTACATATGGGTGAAAGGTTCCCAATCAGCGACCTTTTCAGTACATTCGAGCAGGGATGGTAGTAATATGACCCTACAAATATTTAAAAAGGACCCCTATTTTACCACTGGGCGTTATTAATTAATTAGCCATCCATCATACATTTGGGTGGACAAGCCCTAGCAATAATTGTAATTTCTAATGCAAATTGTTGTGGGGAACAGAAAACACCCATGTCCCCAATGTGACCACAGTAAGAGCATCCTCACCGAAGGCCTCCATGATAGGGTTGGAGTGCAACACTCTCTTCTCTATCTGGTCCACCGTGTCCTGGCTCTTCAGTACAGAGGAGGAGGCTGCTACTGTAGCGTAGTACTTCATCAGACACCGTGACGTCCACGTCTGTCAGGATGAAGGAAAAAACATTGAAAAAACACTTTAGTTTTAGAATATACAAGGAAATATGCTTTGAATAACAGCACAGCATACAGTTCTTCATGTGAATCTGTAATGATCTACATTAGTCATCATGGTGACCATTTTAAAATGTGCTATATCTCTGTACCATTCTGTGTTATGAAAATGACCTTACAATGTCATTCATTATAAATGTTGTCTATCATCATCAACCAATTTTAATATAACGCTTATCTACTTGGTTAGATTGTTTACAATAAATAATGTTTTATATCACGCTTACACAAATGATTGTCAAAGATCAAAATAGGCTGGCAGCAAAAAGTGTAAAAAATGTTCTTAAAAGATGAGTAGAACAGTTGGAAAGTAACACACATTGTTAGAAA
>OMKN01023279.1:0-12034 GCA_900302345.1 Melanonus zugmayeri | reverse complement strand
ACACGTCGCACGGGGCGACAGTGGCTCAGGGGGTAGAGCGGTGGTCTGGCAACCGGAAGGTTGCTGGTTCGATCCCCTGCTCCTCCTAGCCAAGTGTCGAGGTGTCCCTGAGCAAGACACCTAACCCTAACTGCTCCCGACGAGCTGGCTGTTGCCTTGCATGGCTGACACCGCCGTCGGTGTATGAATGTGTGTATGAATGGGTGAATGTGAGGCACAATGTAAAGCGCTTTGGATAAAAGCGCTATATAAATGCAGTCCATTTATAACGTTACCTACCTCAGGGAAGCTACAGCCCCTATACTCCACATAGTAATATAATCCACATGGTTCTTGCTGACCAGGAAATGGACAATAATGATCCTCCAGTCACCCAACTAGCTAACAGACTAGTGCACGCCATAAGCCAACAAGCCAACCACCTAAGCAATGTAAGCAATGGAGAGAATATAATAACTCTGGAGGTTCCAATGGGCACAGTACAACAGGCTAAGAGAGACTGCAACACTATTTGTTCTTGCCTCGGCCCCGGAAGAAATGCCAAACCTAGATACTATCTTGGTTGTTCTACTGGACAACCCAGAACACGAACACAGGATTGCTCATTACAGAATGAATATAAGGCATCCTGATAGGTCAAGTTCGGAAAGTAAGGAAAACATTCCTCCGGCCCAGGCCGGAAGCAGGCGCCCCTCGAGGGTTGCGGGAGAAATCCATAATCTGGACCAAGTTCCAGAACCGTGGAAATTAGCATACCTGCTGGATATGATATCATGCGACAGGGAGTCCAAAAGCGCAATGACAACTGACTCAGGGGATGCACATGAGATCACCCCAGGTGATCAAAGTAAAAACAACAGAAACTGAACAACAGTTGACAGCGGAAGTTGAAAGTGAAAAATACACACTAGACACCGGAGCGGATATATCGGGGCATGTGGGGGGAACTCCCACAGGAGCTACCCTAAATGTCCAGATGGCCGACGGGACTATCATTAGCCTTACCGAAGTCTCAAAACACGTGATAAAAGGTGTACAAACACCTACCCCGATACTAAGCCTATCTGACCTAAAGCAGACAGACGACGTGGAAAAACCAAAACAAACGCGTTGGATGAAACAGCTCGACAACGAAGGACTAAAGACCCGGTTAATAACTGAATCAGAGGTATCCAACAAAACCAGGTTAAAAGAAATACTGGATAAAGGAACATATTCTGAATTCAAAAATGACTGTGGAAAACTAGGAAAGAAGTATGAACACACAATATGTGGAACAATTCCTCCTAAACAACCACAGCATCCGGTAAATCCAAAATGCGTGTCTGAGATTACAACCACAATAAATGAACACAATTGGGAATATAAAAAAATATATACTTCAATAAAAATAAAAATAATCCATAATAATGCTACCCCCATGCCCCGGTCATGGGGCATGGGGGTAGCATTATTATGCCCCGGTCATGGGGCATGGGGGCCTCAAGAAATGCGAGATAGGAAAATCCAGTCTCAAATTTCTGGACTTTAAACACAGGAAGGGAGGTAACGGAGGAATATCTGCACCCTATCGAAACGACTACCATACCTACCACGCTGAAACAGCTAGAGGGATTTCTGGGTAAAGGGGAATACATGTCCAACCATATCAAAGGATATGTGGCATTGGCACCACACCGACATAAGGGCCAATATTATCAAAAAGGCCCAGCAAAAACAGAAGACAGACAAGAAGTAGAAGGCAAATGGCAAATCTTAAAGACCGCTATACTCCAAGCTGAAAAACTGTAAAAACACATAGACACCAGGCCTCTCAAGGTACAAATACACTTTGAGGTGGAGGATCTCACTCTCAAGTTACGAAATGAGGGATGTCTAAACCCCATCCTCTATCTCTCCTACACTCTGAAACCTGAAATGAAGTATCCTCCAGAGGAAAAAATTCCAACCACAATATATCGCCACCTCAGAGCTATAACTGAAATGGCCAGAGGAAAGGACATAAGGATATTCACGCCATATGCGGAAAAAAGCCTAATGAACAAGGACACACTAGTAGGCAGCAAAGCCTTAGTGAGCAGATGGTCAAAATGGTCAATAATGCTACACGATTCCATGGTAACATTTCACCAATAACAAAGGTCACACTCTACAGCACGCCAATGTCTGGAGAATCATTTACCAGAACTCCACAGGAATGTATGACAAATATGCCAAGGTAAAAGCACATGGTGATGGGCAAGAATACAACTCTGTGGGTAACAGAGAGATGGACAATCTTGCACAGCAACGAACCAAGATGCCCTATTGGTTCGTTGAGACACCAGCTGGGAAAATTGCAAAAAGCAGTGCATGACTCCACCATTGAGCGACAGCTGGAAGTAACTTGGGAATGGCCATGCACCTCTACCTTATCCGATTGTATAAACGGATGTGGGAATAGGACGAACCACACCCTGTAGAAAAGGTACCTATGGTTGCACGCCAAAACAACAGGCTTGTCAGGGACACCTAACCAGACAAACTGTAATTGCAGCATGGTGAACCCCCTTGGGCAGATAAAAACGGCCTGTGATCTGTGGTGCAGAAACCCCACCCAGGCCCTAGGTCAGAAAGGATGTAAAGCATCCTGGGTGACCTTAACAAAAGCCAGAACATGGGTAAATGGAAAAACAAACTTCTCAACCATGTACACAAAGGCCAATAGAACCCACATCGTTCAAAGGTATAAATACTTGGGCAGAGAAAATGATGGGATTATCAGACAATGTTATAACGTCACTTCCAGAATTATGCCTTACCACCCATGGAGGGACTTAGGAGTACCTTGGTCAGCATGGAGATGGATAGCAGCCTGCTTTTTCCGCTCAAAAGGAGGGGTTAAAATACCTACCCATATTGTATAAGTATAGGCAAAGCAGCAACCAGTCGTATGAACCCATAGGTGAAATACGCACCATAGGGTTCTGGGGAGCAGGAGAGGAATACCATGCCAAGCTAATTGGGAAATGGTTATTAGTAGAACTAATAGCCTGCGAAAATGAAACCCTGGTAGGGTTAGAAGCAAACTATTCTCAGGATGGAATACCACCCTACGCTCAGAAGGTTAATGGTACATGGGCCTATATGGCCCAATACCACCTCCTGTTGAGGCAAGGTGACCCGGCCCACTCCAACTTGGGCCTAGGGTTCATGTCATGGGAATTAGAGGCGATGGCCCACTGTTGGGCTAATGACTTGGTCTGTGAAAATGACCCTGTGACCTTCTGGGTATACCAACAGCTGCCGCTATGTTTACCAGACATTGGCTAAGGCCCTCAAAAGGAGGCCTAAAAACCAGTGCAGAAGGAAGACACTGGCGCCTGCGAAAACATAGCACAGCGTAGGGAGGAGGCGTAAGCTGGTCAATGGCTGGGCTACAGGCTACAGCCGATACCATGTGCCGAAGCGATCTCTCTTTTCTCTCATCTTCTACAATGCATACATTTACACTGACGTTTACAATACAAAAGAACGTGCTGGTGACATGTGGTTGGTCGTGCGTCAGTGGCCGGGACCCAGTCTCACTGTGGGGGAGAGCAAAAACAGATGTGTTTAAATAGACAAGTGTCATCATGCTCACCACCTACAGCTGTGTCAATTCCAGGCAATTCGCCGTCCCACCCCTTTGTTTGCAAGCCGACGCCAAGCCCCACTCCACAAAAAGATTTTTTTTTTACTGGGTTTAGTGACAGAATTTTAACTATATGTTGGAGACCTGACAAAATAGAACAAAAGACCAGGAATTTTCCCAGGACCAGCACCAGGTACTTTTCCCCCTCAACTACCAAAACAAAGTAAATCTAAATTGAAAACGAAAACCGAAAACGGAGCTACCAGATCTCCCCCTCAAGTAAATGAATACTAATATCTATGACTATTAAACACAGTTGTAGGGTATGTGGCAGGGGTTTGGTAGGTCATGGAGGTCACATCAAGTTGGAGCCATCAGGTTTGGTCCCTGTCAGGTAGTCAGACTGTCAGCCAGTCAGTCTGTGTATAGTCAGTCTACTCCACACCGCATCACAGGGTAATCTTTTCCCTAGAGTTAGAGGTGTCTCATACCAAATATACGTTTTTGCATTCTACTTTCTCTCGCTCTTTTTTTTTCCTCCATAAACCTAGAGTTGTCACTCTTTTGTTATACTCAATTTAAGACAGATTTTACATTTTAGTTGGTGCTGTCCTACTTGAATAGATCATTTTAGGGTTCCCATTTACAAGGTGATTATTTCTATATTATATTAAACCAATCTCCCTTAAAGTCATAACACCTCTTGTCTATTTTCTTGTGTATTTTTCCCTGGTTGTGTATCAGCATTTATATAAGCTCATGTGCAATACAAATGTATTATACTGGCACAATAACATTCAATGATCACAATTATCACCACCACAGTCCAATACACCCCATCAACATATTAAGTTTAGGATGTATCAACATTACTCTTTTATTATCCTTATTATTTTAATATGAGCTTTTTGTGCATCTCCATGAATGATAACTGTTAACATAGGAAAGACCAACACGTTAGTAATTAGCCAATAGCACAATTTAAATTCTAATAGAAATCAATTATAGTCAAGACAACATCCTTAAGAACCTTATTTTCATCTGAAATGTGTTTTCAGTGCCTTCTCATGTATTCTCTCTGAGCATAGGAATAACCTCCCTTATCTCAGTGGCCCTGGCCTACACAAGAAGACAGGCTCAAACACAAAAACTCTCACCTTTTTTTCTTATTTCATTTAATGTATTATCCCTAAATATTATTAGAAATTTTAATATAATGTCTATTACTCCAGTAATCCTTCAAGAAGTATTGTATTGTTTGTGTTGTCATTTTACTAATTAAACATTATTTATTTGTAAAATGGCCAGTGTTTAGCTATGTCTAAACTAGAAACCCACCAATTTCTCAAGAAACTAAAAACTTTGTTGATTAACAATAATGGTGTGGATTGTGTGTGGTTGGTTGCTGGTTTAAGCAGCCCAATAAACCGGTTTATTGCAAAGATGAACAAATGGATTGGTTGCCAGAGCAGGTGGCATCTTGCTGACATGTAGCCCTCTGTCCTGAGTGTGTGTGGTGATGCTGGTTTAACCTGTGGGCCTTGATTACTGGATGCACCACAGGTGTGCAGTCTCACCCAGCCTCAGAATCCAATCAGTCTGACTCAGGCCAGGTGAGGCTGCTTAAACCAGCCTCAAACCACTCACACTGCACAAATGGCTATAAGGGTTTCATCCAGCTCCCAATATGGGTGCTCACACCCCAACCAGCATCTCTTGTGTCGAGATACATAAAACACACAGGCACAGACAGACAGACAGACAGACAGACAGATGGGCCCAACAAGCTAGCTCTAAACACATAGGCTGTTTTCCAAACCGCATACTAACATACCACATACTACATACCACATAGTATGCACTACATACTGCATGAACGATTAAGTAGGCGACTGTTCACACTGAAGTATGCAGCCACGTATCCCAGAATGCATTTCACCAGCCGGCAGCGATAGTGGGATTTTAAAGCAGGCTGAAAACTGTTGTAATGTTCTGTTAATATGTCACTTTATTAAGTTTTTATATTTTTTCAGGCGAGAAAGTAACCATGTAGATTCAGAATATGTGGTTTATCCAAATGACGCCTCTTTGGAAATTTCGTTTTCGGACATGTGAGGAGCCGCTGGCTGGGTGAGAGCAGCCGGTCGTTCGGCGGCTGTTCCAGCGCTGCGCATTGTGGGACAACAGCGCATTGCTGTATACTGCTAGTATAGTATGCGGTTTGGAAAACAGCCATAGGCTATAACCTTTAAACCTTTAATTAAAACCTGTTGGTTGAACTTTGGAGAGTTCATTTCCCTGAACTCTTTCCAGCGCTGGTTGACCCCTGGACTTCTGTGGACGAGTGGTAGGGGAGATAACTTTTGTGCTAGATCGATCACAGAGAAGAACTTTGTATTACCCTGGGTTCCAGAAGGAATAGTGGTAGGATTTACTACATCATTGTTTACAGCGTACAAATCTTGAATAAAACACCATCTGTTTTAATTGCTGGCAAAAAAAATGTGGTGTGCTACATGGAGAGTCTGGATACGGTTCAATAATACCCTTCTCTAATAATGAATTGCATCCTCCCTTAAAGGAGGCTTACAATTTATACAATCTGTACTGGGTGTCACTGAGTGAGACTGACATCGCATAATAACCACTGGAGTCTGAGTAGACGCTATTACCTGTCAGCGTGTCTTCTTTTCCTGCTTTAAACTTCCTCAAACTCTCTGTCACTACTCGCTTTACTCTCTAATACCGTACAATAGTTATCCTCAGGTGACAAATATGTACCTTGCATTACCCACAAACTTGGTTGACTCACCGAATATGACGAAGTCCATCTAGCGTCGGATTGGGAGTATGCTGAGAATCTTTCCCTAGGGTTTTGTCCATCCCGCCCCCCCATACACCAATTCTGGTTCTGATGTCCACCACCGTCACGGCACCCTCCCCTGGGATTGCCTTTTCCCAGGCCCTGGTGGTTGGTCGGGGTGCCCCATGCCCTCTCCCATGTCCTCTTTGTTGTTTTTGTCCATGGTGGCCTCTTTTTTTTCAGGATGTGGGTGTGGCAGCACATTGGCCATTGTTTTCACCTCCCATTCAATACAAGAGGCACACACAATGTCTTGTAATGGTCCGTTTAATTCGTTCACAAAAACAGTTTTTAGTTGTTGGTTATAACCATCGGCTGCGGTGCCGTTGACAGATGCTGTAGTTCACTGCATCTGTTAAATATGCAGTAAGATGTGTCAGGTTGTTCTCAATGGTTTCATCTGGTTCTGTTTTGTGATATAGATTTTTGTCCAATTAGTTGTTCTTGGGAAACGATCATCTGTCTTTCAGCATGATGTGGGTGTGCTTGGATCGTGCACCAGTAGAGGGGCTGGGTAGGGCAGAAGGTGGCTGTTCTGGTCAGGGTGGCTGGCGATAAGGTGGCAGTACATCAATGTCCGAATTGGCCGTGTCCGACTGCTAACCCTACCATCTATTTTTCACTACACTGCTTTTTTTTTTTTTTCTTTTTCTTTCCCTCTACTTTTTTTCCTTCATACTCACTCAGCTTTTCCCTTAAGTGCTAGAGTCCTATACTAAAACTTCCATTTGGAGGGAATCCAAATTTTCCCAAAATGGTAGTTGTTGCACCGTGTCAGGACTGTATTTGTCGACCATTATCTTGGGGGGCCAGTGTGATAGACACAGGCGGATGCCTTTTTGATGACGCCGTTCCCCTTTTTCAATCGCCGTTCATGTAACAGAAGAAGCAGAATATTGATCAGTTCACATATACTTTCTGGAAGATACACCCAACAAATTAAATTCCCATTTCTCACCATTATTATTAGTACTACTATTCTTCGACTTATATCCAAGTCCCCGACTTGACTTTGATCTTTACACACTGAGCCTATTTCATAAAGATATCTATTTTGGCAGGTCCCTGACCTGCATAGACTCTCCCCCGGATTGAATGTCTATTTGCTATAAGTCCCCGACTTACATCCAAGTCCCCGACTCAACTTTTCTGGCCATTTTTATTCAGAATATATTTCCAGTGTTCTCACCTTATTTGCTAGGATTGCACTTTTCTGACCCATCCAGGCGTTGACTGCGGCCTGGCGGCTCTCCGTGGACGGCTGACCCAGACGCAGAAGAACCCAGACGTGATCAAATCGGCAATCCCATCCTTGTCGCCAAATTGTTGTGGAATTTAAACATCCACTATATGCTAATTAGTGAGATGAACTCGACCACGCCGGAAAATACTACTCTGAATCGTAATCCTTAAATTTAAGTATAAAAAGATTCTCCAGAATAGGAGAAGAAGAGCAGTCACAGCAGTTCTCCCTGAGTTACTCTCGAGGGCTTCACTATATCGGTTGTTTTGAGACACACAGGTGATAAGAGCATGAAGGCAAGCTGACCCCGGCCTTGTCGGGACCAGCTGGGATCGGGATCTCTGTGAGGCACAGAGAGTCCCAGACAGTTATCAAGATAAAGTAGCGCAGGAATTTGAAAAACAACAGAGTACACATTCTCAGAATTAAACTGAGTACATATATTGTAATTTTCCATTACAGTGTGTGTGTGTGTGTGTGTGTGTGTAAGGCAAGAGGCAGGTGGGTAAACCAATGTTGCTAGGAGATATGTTTATTTTTATTTTTAATCCTCTCTAAAGTAAAAGGAATAAACTATGTCTTAGATAACTGTTTATTGACTGCAACATGCATAGTGCCTTTTCCATGCCTATTTATCTCTTTTATCCTTTTTACTTATATGTAGGCTAGGTATTTTTATTTTTATATTCCTCCTATGTAGCTTGGTACTGCACACTGAATTTTGTGAATCTGTCATATTACAATGACAATAAAGGTATTCTTATGTTGGATAATTGATGTTGAATAAACATGTACAAATGCCAAAACAAGTATTTCCTGTCGTCCCATAGAAAGCCACAATGAAACGGTCTACTAATATAATGCTAATAATAATATAAATGTAAGCGTTCAGCTACACCACATATATTACCTCTTTAAATAAAAATATCACCAAATAAAATAATTGAAGTTTGACAGCAAAGGGTATAAAAGACGCAAAACTTCACTGTGACCACTGGTGTGCATCAGTGTGTGTGTGTGTGTGTGTGTGTGTGCGCGTGTGTGTCTCACATTCCCCCAAACAAGAACATGGCCACTACAAAACCAATGTGAGAAGGTATGCACATTCCTTTGTTGTACCATCACAACAGACCGTGCATCTCAAATCAAATATTTGCTCGAAGGTTTGTGATAGAATTCAATTCATGTTTTACTCTGCTTTGAAGGCTATTGAACGAGAATTCATGAAAAATAAAATATGTCGCGGGCAAAAACTCGCATCAACGCAATTTCCCTGACTGAAAAATACTTGAGACTTACATTTAGGGCATTGCCTCTCTTGAGACTTGCCTCTCTTACCCATCCACTCAACAACACAACACACACCACCTGTAATTGTAGTCGCGTTCTGACTCGGCTGCCTCTTTATTGACATCTCGAAGTAAACTATTTTGCTTCCAGGCGTTATTTCATCATCTCCACAGAACATGAGAGAGAGACACAGAGAATGAGGAAGAGGGGCAGAGAAAGAGGGAGACCGAGACAGAATAAGCTGTATCTTACTTTACTTTTTGTGCTTTGGCAACGTAAATAAATGTTTTCCATACCGATAAAGCCCTTTGAATCTTAAATGTTGAGACACAGATAGACACACACACACACACACAAATTGAGCGAGAAAGAGACAGACACACACACACACAGAGGTAGAGAGAAAGAGA
Source organism: Melanonus zugmayeri (assembly GCA_900302345.1). Classification (NCBI taxonomy): domain Eukaryota; kingdom Metazoa; phylum Chordata; class Actinopteri; order Gadiformes; family Melanonidae; genus Melanonus; species Melanonus zugmayeri. The sequence continues at coordinate 2,615 of OMKN01023279.1, read as the reverse complement.
ACAAGAGAGAGCCAAGATGATGAAGCCTGAAGGCTTATCTCACAACTCTAATAGGAGTACCTTTCTCTCTCCCTTTCACCTCCTCCTCCTCTCCTCCTCCCATCAGAGGACTCCTAATAGGTTTCCCATCAACATGGAAAAGAAACCCAATGAGGGGGAGCACATGATGAACAGAGAGAGAGAAAGAGAGAGAGAGAAAGAGAGAGAGAGGCAGAGGTTGAAAGAACGTGAGCGAGTAGAAGGAGCAGTAGATCTAAAACGAATGGGAGAAGGAGAGACAAAACATGGAAATGTTGATCAGTCATCAGCCATCTCCGCAGCCTGTGAGACAGGAGACCTAATTCAACAGAGAATATATTACCTGCTGGCACAAATTGGACACGAATGGTGGTGATAAATTGCTTAGGCCTTCTTTCATTCGGATCGTTTCTGATTGGTGGGTGTCACCAGGAACGGAGTTCAGTAGCCAATAGGTGAGACTTCTCGATGCACCTGACAATTTGTGAGAAAAGGGATAATTTGATGCATAACATATTTATATGTTGAAAGGAATTTATATTTATAAAATGGAAATAGTTTTTTACAATCAACTGCCAACTGCACGGCGGTGATGGTATTTGAAGGGTGTTGGCGGAGGGGGGGTGGGACCTCCACATCTGCATTAGCATGTATAGGTGGACATGGATCTATTTATAGAGTCTGTGTACTCACCTCCCACGATGCCCCACTCACGTTGTCACTCAAAGCACTCATCAGCTAATGCATGTCTGCTATTCATTAGCCGTTCTGCGTCACGGCTCTGAATATAAAACTAGACATCCGGACCACTTCACCCTCCCTCCCTCGACACCCACAACGACACATCTCAACCCCGGGCACCCGGATGCGGAGTCGACGCACCGTTTGTAATGAATGTGAACGACTGTCATGGAAACCCAGAAGCACCCGGCGGGTATTGCGACGCTAATCCTCGTGTCGAACACACGGGGCGGGTTGTTTGTTTAGGCCACCGTTAACCGTTCTCACAGCTTCCCCTTCTAGGCTCTTCCACGAGGCGCAATAGCGCAGCCCAGAAAGGTCCTGGGTTCAATCCCCAATGTCCGAAGCCATCCTTGAGTAAGATTGCCGATCTGGTGTCGAGTATTCCCTGTATGTTGCTTTGCTGAACGATTTATGCTTTTTGGATAAAAGCATCTGATAAACGGTGCATCAGCAACGCCTATACGTTAATGAGAGATCAAGTGGTGTATTAGTTGGCAGAGGATTTGGACTCCACTAATTTGATTTGTGGAAGAGGGCTTTTATTTCAGAATGGAGGCCATAAATGTTCATTGGGGACCTCATTAAAAAAAAGGCAACAAATATTAGTCTTATTTTATTTCTTAGCTTATCACTTGCCGTTAGTGCTTAGGAATAAGCATATTGACATTTATTTGTGGAGCATGTATTTGTGGTAAATGGTATTTACATTTGCAGCACTTTACACGTAGGTCTCCGTTTCTGAGACGGCAGTTTTGGAGTTTCAATGAAGACAACCCGACATAATTTGCATATTTTTATTCAGCAGATATTTTTTTCTTTTAATATAATGACAAGGTCCATTATAAGGAAAACAAAATTCATACAGTTTCTGCCGTGATATACAGAGACGGGAGAAGAGAGACTGCCAAAGACGAGATCATAACCGTTAGAATGTAAACATTACAGAAAGAGAGAGAGAGAGAGATGACCATGGTAAATGCCGTAATATCAAGGAAGTCTGTAATTGCGGAGCGTAAAAGACAGCGATGTAGCGAACAAACCACTAAAAAAACGCTCCCCTCACATAAACTCCGGGGAGGAATCCTCGTCACACAGATTTACACCGAAAAGAACGCAACGTAAAACTTTGATTTGATTTAGTTTGTTCCTTCGTAGCGTGGCCTCTCCCCCTGCCTAGTCCCTCGGAAATTAACTCCATTCACACGTTTCGACACATGCTCACATTCACATGGCAAACCGGCGTTAAAAAAAATCCGCTGTCATCGGCACACGACGAGAAGAGGGACCGGAGAGCTAAAGGTCCTTCCTTGCATGAAAGACGGTGCGGATTGGCTGCGGGGGAATCTGGTAGCAGAGGGGAATCATTGGCTGAAAAGGGGCGGGGTTTCCATTTTACGAAAGCAAACAAAAATAAAACAGAACATGGCAATTAACACCGATTGGCAATAGTGCAGAGGAACTGGCGAAGTGGCCCACGTGGACGCTGAGATAGAGTGATGCATGATGGGGGTTTAGAAGAGGCGATCTTTCAACATCACAACGAGTCTGGATTTCATGTTCGATAAGATAAGACGATAAGATAGGCTCACTGCAGTAATTAAAAATAAAACGACAAAAAAAAGCAAACGAAAAGAGCGGGGGGGGAAAAAAAAGAAAAGTCAAAACAAAATGGAGGCTGAACATCAATGCTTGTCGTTTAGTTGTGTTAAGTGATCTTCCCGTCGAGTCTTCCTGTCGCGCCGCTCGTCTTCCGTGGGTGGTCTTTGGAATGGTGTTGGGATGGATGGCGTGTTGCGGTTTTTTTTCTTGTATTTTTGTTTTCATCTTTTCTAGCGGCGGTAGCCGAACTCGTC
>OMKN01023268.1:0-10813 GCA_900302345.1 Melanonus zugmayeri | reverse complement strand
GGGGAGAACTGCACACCACCACCACCACCACCACCACCACCACCACCACAATGGCCTACTAACAACAGGCCTGACACATCAAAGGCAAAAAGGGAGAGAGAGGATTTTTCTTTTTTGTTGTTGTTGCAGCGTTCACCTCTGTGTCCTCTGGAAGGTCTATGGCACCAGAGCGACAGAGGATGGCCCAGAAAGGTAATTACACATTCAGCCCAGGTCTGGCATCGTCCATTTTTCAAGCAGGAGGTGGAAGCATGTCAGAATATTTTTGTTCTCTGAATGGTTTAGTTGACAAGTAAAATGCTATAATAAATACAATTATATATACTGTACTATACTAATACTATACTAAACTACACTATACCACGATACACTACACTACTCTATATTGTTCCATTCTACGCTATACAACACTATACTATACTACAATACACTATACCATATAGTACCTATACTATACTATACACTATACCATACCAGACTAAACTATACCACGTTACACTACACTATATTGTTCTATACTATACAACACTATACTTTACAACACTAGGCTATACTATACTATACTACAGTACACTATACCATACCATACTAGAATATTTCTTTTTTTTCCTTTTTCCACATTAAATATACTGAACTAATATTATTTAGTTCAGTATACTACACATAATACTATTATTACTAATATATCTAGCTTCATGCATTCATTTTACTGTATAGTATATACAATACCCGGTACTCTGATGACAAAAATAGACTCACATTATATCTGAGGCATTTGGAGAGACAGCAGAAATAAATAAATAAAATAATGCAGGGGGTGTGACAGGTTTGATTGATCGAGCTCCAATCCGATACAGGCCAATAACTCACAACTAGATCAACCACCCGGATCAATGCTGGAAGTGACTGGAATTGATTTTTGTTTCCCCCTGTAAGAATGAAATGTAGTGTTTTGAGTATCATTTGTGATTATTACTAACCATATTACTGATAGTATTCAGGTTTTTTATGATTAGTTTTTTGTGTGTGATGGGTTTATGATCAGGAACTAAAATATAATCCATATTTATTTTACTTTTTTGAATGGTGCAGTGTTAAACAGTGGTGGGTGGGCTGTCTTGTACTTCATTCTGATTTATTTAATGAGAATGAATGAAACAGTACGGTCGATTTTTTAATCATTCCCATTTCTTGCATCATTATTGCATCAAACTAATGGTGCAAGACAATTGTTCGCTCTTTGTCGTCGGTCATCAGGCTGAACAGCAAATATTTCAATTTTTTTTCTCTTTTAACCTCAAAAAAGAAAAAAATACTGTCCAATAAAAGTACTCTTTTGTACCCGACACAGCCATAGCAATATGACAAAGTCAATGGTCTGTAAAAACAAGAGTCAAATAAGCTGTTACTATTTCACACAAAACATTTTGTCTTTAAAAGCAACATTGTCATTAGAATTACACCACACCCACCTGTCATATCCGATGTAGGCCAGTTGTAGTGTCACAACACTACAAGGTCTAGGTACTGCTGGTGTGACAGGCATTCACATGATATGTATGTAATGAAGCGCATACTTGAGCTTTGAGACTTTGAGTGCACCTCAGCGAACTACAGTCACAAGAATACACATTCATATACAGATATCCACCCAGAAGTAAAATGGCCAAATCAGCCAACCAGTTGGTACAGTCCACTGGGTAGATCAACCTAACCTACCCAGTGGACTTTACCAACTGGTTGCTACAGTCCACTGGGTAGGTTAGGTTGGGAGCTGTATGATGTATCCATCATACAGCTCCCATCACGCTGTGGCATCACACTCCCAAGGGTGACGTCACTATATTGAAATGGCTTGTAATCAATAATCAATCAATATCACACCTGGTGGTAAAATGAGTGTATTTTGATGTTTATACCAAGGTACATTTATACCAACCATACAAAATCAGCATTGGCATTCCAACCAGGAGGTTTAAATGTACAAATTACCTCCCACATCCAAAGACATACAGGTCAAGTCGTTTTGAGACCAGAATTGTCCATTGACAATGAGTGATGTGGAGGCACGTAACCCTGTGATGTGGCCCACATCACCAAGGTGTCTCTAGATGCCTTGGTCCCATGGGTGGGGGAGATAGATGGATGGTTGGCTAGACAGATGGGTGGGTGGGTGGATGGATGGATGGTGTAAAATCTCAATCCCGTTAGACCCTACTTGTTTTAGCGGATCAGTTACAAAGCATTTGCTATTGATCTGATCAAGAGGTTGTGAATAGTGTCTGATTCATTATATTACAATAAATAAATGAAGTTCTGGGTTGATATTACTGCATTATTTTTCGAGTATTTTCTTTCTATTTATTCCCTAACTACATTGAGAGGTTTGGTCTTGAAAGTTATCTGAGCAGCACACCAAACCCATACACAAATACATGACCGAAACACAAGACAACTATGGGTCAATAACTTGCAGCTTGTTCTGACACTTTCCATACCACTAAGCACCATAGGACACATGCAACACGCTGTTGGAAAACATAATTTTTTGGTGTTGCTTAATTGTTTCCTTAGAGTGGATGTGATGTTGTTACAACACTTATACAGATTGGAAGAGCCATTCTGCTATTATTGTCTGTGTAAGTGCATATGAGATCGGGTCTATTATACCTATTAACCAGACACCATTAAGACGCAACACACAAGAGGAGTCACTGGCTGTGGCATCAGGCTTCCCGCGATCTGCTCCAGTTTCCCTACGTTACCCAGAATGACTTTGGCTACCCCCTCTCAACATCAGGAGGCCACATTCTGTAAATTGTAAATTAATAAATTGCATCAAATGTTCATCAAAATGTATTATAACGATATGTATAACAGGCTTTATTATTCATTGTGAAAGCTAGCTAGACATTTGGCAGTATGCTATGATACAATATGCCACACGGGCGATCACATTTCGACCATCCCTTCATGACAATGGCCGCGGGATTAGAGAGCTGGTGACTCAGCTGGGAGAGCTAGCCTGGCAGCGCTAACTTTAGCTTATCCAGTGGTGCATTCTAGAACACTCAACAGCAGTTTTTCGGTGCTGGTTTTGATTGGCTACAACTCTTTCACAGAGTTGTAGCCAATACTTTGGTGAACATTTAGGTATGCAGCTATCGCTGAGGCTAGCAAGTCTATGCTCAAAGAAAAAAAAGGATATCCAATGAATCGCCCGACTGGTCCGGGACCGCATGTCGAAACCTAGATGCATCGGCCATATCTTAGCTCCCTGCTGCCAGAACAAACCAAATCAGCTGGGTTAACAGTGACTACCAGGCCGTTTCCTCTTCGAACGAGGCCACGCCTCGGCAGCTGTACAGAGATCATGGTCACGCCCCCATGGCCACGCCGAAGTGCATTCTGGATTTACGAGGCTGCTGGCCAGGCAAAAATATGTGTTGTCTTACTAAATGACTGATTTCTCGCCATAGGAACATTGCAAAAAAATCAATATGCAGTGCTTCAGAGAGAGAACCCCTGGGTTGTTGTCATTTGTGAATACTGCAGAGTCCACTGTCTACTTCGGTATCTTCACATTCACAGAGTTTCTTAAACAGAGCTGATGTAACTCGGTCCATCCTGCCTGATGCTATTGATGTGGGATACATTGCTCCCTCCTCGGCAGTAACTATTGCACAGAGACCAGTAATGAAGCTCAGAGACCAGTAATGAAGCTCAACCTAGCTCTAAGTGTCCGCACACGAGGAACATGCTGACCGCATGACAGAATAATAATAATGTCAATTCATGAGACGGCAATGCCGTTGACCATAAACCCGGTGGATCGGGGGGGCCATTATCAGATGAGAAATGTCACTCAGCGCCTGTCCAGACACATTCACTCTGCCGTCTGTCTGGGCATTGGTTCCACCAATCATAGTCATCCTCTCTGCATGACTCGTCAAGAGCTATCTTCAACGAATGCATCATCTGTTCCCCTCTTGCTTTTTTGTGATGCTCCCTCAGGTTAATGGCAGAGCAGAATTGAAGATCCAGCACGCCTTGAAACAAGCAGTGTTAATAGAGTGCAGCATCATTTTATTATGGTGCACTTTTACTACTACTACTACAATAATTATGATGATGATGTTATTATTATTTGAATTATTAGTGTTATTAAAATTCTTATTAGACAGTATTTGCTACATCATTTGACCAGTTCAACAACATTATAAAGGAATATACTATATTATTGGAGAGTGATAAATATGAGGCCTGTTCACTCCCTCTAATTATCCCTCCATTCTGCACTCTGGATATGCTACAGTACGCTTTAAGATACACTATACTAGTTTGTAAAAGGAGTGAATTGTGTTTGTTATGCTGTTCTGGAATGGTAGCAACCTTAAACTAAGGTAGGTTAGATGATAGTTTATGCCCCAGAACTATCATCTTGTGTTCTTTATTATTCACTCCTCCAAGATTAAGACCACATGAGCCTTATTTAGCAAAAAGTACTCCTTCACTCCGGAAACAATCACAAAGCTAGTTTCATACACACACAAATGCAGACATCAACACAGTGGTGTTATTCTAACTAAGCCACCAGCAGACCACATTTCAGCTTCAGCTTTCTCTAAGTTGATTGTGTCCAACCCAGTTATTCTGCAAAACCCTTTAGAGTAGTACAGTGAACTCTGGAGGTTTCAGAAAACAAGTGGCTCCACTCATGCAAATAAATATCTATTCCCCTGATAGAAGTCGACAGGCTACATGCTGATTGGCTGGCCTCTTGCTCCCTCCCCGGTGGAGAGACTATATGATTCTATGAGCCTTCATGTTTTATCCTGGCATTGGGCCTAATTCACCTAGTGGCCATCTTGGTTCTAAATGCTAGCTGGGTGGGGGAACTGAATGTGGAATTCAGCCAGCTAGTGTTTAGAACCAAGATGGCCGCTAGGTGGAAGACAGAGAGCTGTTTTTGCACTCAGCAGAAGTTCCCCTTACATAAATTCAATCACTTTGATTATAATGTATTTTCTTGCACGTCGGGGGTAATGTAGGTTGGAACTTAATGTCAGTTTAATTTGTGATATTGAGAATAACTGATTTAGACCAATCTGTTTCAGACAGGTAGGTGATTGGGAGGTCAGCTCTGTTGTGTATCTATGTTGGGTATGTCAGGTAATCAGTTGAAAGTGAATACACAACTTGGAGGACAATAATTGCAAATGCATAAAATGCATTTGCAATTATTTACTATGCACTGTCACTGATAATGTCATGAATTATCTTATTTAATTAATGTTGCTGTTCAGTTTTTACCTCAAAACGAAAGGTGCTCTTTTTGAATTGTGCGATCTCTATTAGGCCTGTGGATGTGACATTACTCTTATTTGAATTCAGTCACTTGTTCAATCAATGAGTTATCCACTGGAAAGGAGATCTAACGGCATTTTCAACAGCTCAGGTGCATTTTGATTGATGAATGCAATGGAAAAGTGTGAATTATTCAACAATGAATTTCACATCTTAATTATTCAATTAAACGGCGTGACCTTTAACCTCATTAGTGTAACACTGATCTCTGAGAGTGAATTATCACCTAGAAGCTTCAAAATACAAAACAAGTGAAGAAGAACAGGTTGTTATAGGAACAATGAGTCTACTTCCACATCATTCTGCATTATAACTTTGTTTGTTCCTTTAATGGGATTTAGATGATTGTGAGAAAACATTTCACACATACATGATGGTGTGTCACTAGCCATATATTCACTGTTGTGTGCACCCACCCGTGAGAGAATGTGCAAGAGTGCTACTACCGCGTGACTACCAGTGCTTTGATGGTACACATGCAATGGCCCGCACCGCGAGGGCCGACACCGTGAGGACACACCGCCAACCCAGCTCCGCCTATTTCCGCGTTCATTTGAGTGGTGCGCTGAAGTATTTATTTTATTTACGCATGTTGTGCTTAAATATTTGATTTCTTTATTTTATGTGCGAGTGGTGTGCTGAAATATTTCTTTGATTTCTTTATTTTGTGGCTTTTCGTTTTGAGAATAGGCCATCTCAGACATTAGCTTAATCTCAAGCTGCGTCTTGCATTTGGAAGATGTATCTATGTATTTATCAAGTCACATCTCAGTTATGATCAGCACTATAAGTCACATAGCGATGGAGCCTATTAGGATTTCCAATTTTAGTAGATATTATGCCCCAGATAGAATGACTGTAGTGTTTTTCGTTTGAGGGGTTACACAAGGAAATGCCTACATTGCTAGGACATAAGGTAGGTTATAATAATAATGGCAACAATGACATTAACCTTTTTAATGATATAATTATATGAAATAACGAATAATAACGGATCACGCAGTTGAGAACTACGTGTATGGTGATGTGTGTCCGACACAAGAACACACAGTTCATTTTTCTAGGCTATATTGTAAAATCTGACAGACATATTCGTTTGAGGGACAAGTTAACACTGGTATTATAATGATATTAATGAACAAATAATAACGAATCAAGCAGTTGAGAACTCTACTCTGCATGTATGGCGGTGTGTGTCCGACACAACATCACACACTGATTGTATTTAGTATTATAGCCTATTGTCCAGTTTGATTGATTCATTTAAGAGACATTTCATATATTTGGTTTGTTTCAGACAGACGGAACACACAATTATATCCGCAATAAAGAATTCAGTCCTTTTTCAACAAGCTATTTTGGTTTGCAAGCAAATATCGTCAAACTAAAATCACTGTGGTGGATCTAAACCTTCATTAACCTTTTTAATTAGACCTATATAGTTATAGGAATGAACGTCCTTTGTCTTGCGAGTCGTTTTTCGCACATCTGTGGTGCATCCATTCACTGTGTATCCTGTACAGTAATTACACAGGCCTGATTATAGTGATATAAAAAGACAGCCAGACAAATCATGTAATGATTAATTTATAGTTATGAGTTTAACATATAGCAATTCACTATATGTTCAATGTGTTTGTAACTAAGCTCTGAAGGGCAGGGTACTTTAATGGTGTAGGCCTACTGTACTTTGAAAATCTATGCTCACTTTCAATCATTTAGACATTGACTACCAAACTTTCCCATCTGGAAATAATAAAGTACTTATTATATAAAGTAAATATTATCTTAATACATTTATATCATATAATATATTTTAGAATACATAATATGTGGAATAAATGTGGCCAGGTTGGTTGCCTTCATTTTAGCTAATGATATGCTATACATAAATAATACATATATAATACATAACATTACCATTACAGTAAGTATAACAAAGTAAAGCAATTTTATAATACAATTAGTAGGACAAAGTAGTAGGACTAAGATAACATGTATGTATGTATGTGTATGTATGTGTATATATGTATGTATGTATGCATGCATGTTTGTATGTATGTATGTATGTATGTATGCATGTATGCATGTATGTATGTATGTATGTATGCATGTATGTATGTATGTATGTATGTATGCATGCATGTATGTATGCATGTATGCACTGTATGTATGTATGTATGTATGTGTATATGTATATATGTGGCTGACTGCGATTCTCTGTGCTGCGTCTATTCTTAGGGTGTTAGTCTCACATGCATAAGAAGTGTCCCGGGAACTTCAGACTCCCGCGGTTGACAGTGCTTTCCACTAACGGTGTGAACACGCTCGGCAGCTGATAAAAACATAACTCATCTAAAGTTCAACTCAGGGCAACCCCACAGAAGAAGAGGGGGAGGACAGGAGGACAGGAGGGCCCAAAGCCACCAGGAAGAAGCATTTCTGAATGTTTGGCTGCAAGAGGCAGGTCCACATGCAGGAAGGAAAAGGAGATACAAGATGAGGGGAAGAGGGAGAAGAAGAGGACATGATGAGGAGAGAGAGAGAGATATACAGAGAGAGTGGGAGACACAGATGAGAGTGAGCTACAGGGAGAGAGATATGAGAGATGAGAGAGATACAGAGAGAGTGGGAGACAGATGAGAGAGTGAGATACAGAGCGAGTGGGACAGAGATCAGAGGGAGAGAGTGAGAGGCAGAGATGAGAGTGAGATACAGAGAGATAAATGAGACATCAGAGATACAGAGAGAGAGATGAGAGAGTGAGATACAGAGAGAGAGAGATATATGCAGGAGATTGATACAGAGAGAGTAAGAGACTGAGAGAGTGAGACGGGTGAGAAAGTGAGAGACAGGGGTGAGAGTGAGAGACAGATGAGAGTGGTGCAGAGACAGAGAGATGTGAGAGACATACAGAGACGTGATAGAGAGTGAGATACCGAGAGAGAAATATGAGAGTGTGAAATGGCTCTGTAGTAATGTGCAATAGAGGAGGAAAAAGCTTGTTAGGGGAGTGAGAGAGAAGCGAAAACTAGCTAGAGAGGGGGTCCTGCACACCATCTTGGAAAGAGACACAGGCTGTGTGTGTGTGTGTGTGTGCATATGTGTGCTAGTGTCTGTGTAGTGTGTGTGTGTGTGTGTGTGTGTGTGTGTGTGTGCGTGCGTGTGTGTACGTGCATGTGCATACGTGTGCTTGTGTCTGTGTATAGTGTGTGGGTGGGCATGTGTGTGTGTGTGTGGGCATGTGTGTGGGCATGTGTGCGTGTGTGTGTGTGTGTCTGCACGCGATGGAGGGCAGAGAAAGAGAGAGATGGCACAACATCTAAGACTGGAAAGCAATTCTCCCCATCCCCTACATCCCTCCCACTCACTTTCATTATCAACGAGTTCTCCTTCTCCTCGCCAGGTTCTACGGGAGAGTCCGCTCGGGAGAGAAGGCTGCTGCTACTGCTGCTATTGTTGTTGTTGTTGTTGTTATCGAGATCATTTCTGCATTTGAGGCACGATGTGGGTTAGGAAACGTAGACACACAACACTGTCTCTTGTCACTCTCTTCTCTCTCTCTCCTCTGTCTCTCTCTCTCTCCTCCTTGTTCGTTGCTAAGAGACAAATGGATATTTACATACATGTATACTTTACATACATATATTATATCCACCCCACACACACACACACACACAATGCAAAACGAAATCTACAATGCAAAACGAAAATGCTGTGGATTGAAATGCTCTAATCAAACAATTATGAAAAGATACTCGGATGAAGGCCATTAAGATTATGATCGCTTATGAGATTTAAGCTATTCTGGTTGCTAAGAAACATGGTTATGGACAGTAATGAGGGTATCAATTTACATAAAATCAATTAAGGTGGAGCGCTTACACATTTCAAATATTCGTATATATATTTGTATTTTCACATCACTCCCTTGGCATCCTTTGGCTTTTAGTGTTAACTGATTTTCTTCTCAATAATAGCTTTGTTTTCTGCACTCCTGCAAAGTGATTGGCCAAATTCAATTTTGTTACTGCCTCCCCCAGATAAAGATGAATCATAAAATCCACAAAATATTCCATAAGGACCGTCTAAAAAGCACTTACGAATTCTCAATGTCTGCCCACATTTAACACACAGTTACATTATTGATAACTTTGAAAAATCAAATACTTAAAAAATAATGCCGCTGTAAATCCCCCCCTGGCTTTATTGGCCATAATATCCTCCCCTTGAAGGTGATGTGCCCCCCAGGGACCCATCTCTTCAGTGAGCCCACCTACCACCAATGCGACTCAGAGGCCCTGAAGAACGCAGACTACGCCCCTGCTCAACTGCCATTAAAACACAGCACAGTCTGCCCACCTGCAGCACAGCAGCGGGGCAGAAAACGCTTCACACAGACGGAGTGAGCCGACGGGCTGGCGGGGCCAGCTGGAAGGACCAATTATAGAAGGAAGGGAAGTGTGAGGTGTGACGGGCTGCGATAGTGTGGCGCCTCGCCGACACCTTCCCCAGAGTAGTTAGAGTGGTTAGCTGAAGACCGCGTCGATAACTGGGCGACAACATGACCGCGTTTGTGGGTGGGGAGAAGGAGACGCTAGCACAGGGCCTGGCCCCGCCCCCTGACTCCGCCCCCCCTGGCAGATCGGTCTGGCCGCTGTACGCTGAATCGCTGAATACCATACCTAAAGGTACATAAAAACCAATGCTGAATCCTGTTTATTAGTAATGCCTCACCTCTCCACCGGTAGTGGATGAGGTGTGTTATGCCCTACTCTCACTATGTAAAGCTTTGAGTGCCCTGAAAAGTGCTATATAAATGCAATGAATGATTATCTATTATGATAGAAGAGGATTGCACGATATTCTAAGGAACATTAGCCATTACTATAACAGTTAATGCCACCGGAAATACTGTTCCACTATATTGACCGAGATGTTTTTGATGGCCATTTGGAAACGGTGATGCATCGTGTGAACCGTCACCAATTTCCTGTCTAATAACCGTGTACCTAATCATTTGTGCGATACAAATGGTCAACATAATCTGCCAAAAGTGTATCTGATTGAACAGAGCATTTGCGCACCTCTTAGAGGGCTAAGTGCTGATGTCCTTTAGACCGGGTGCATGTAGAGGACCAACGACCCCTCGCTCGGCCCAGGCTGCGTTATCAGCTATCGTGTCCCTCAACAGCTGTTGGGCATGGGTTCATGTCTCTCTTTCTGAGATAGAGAGACATGAGAGACAGAGAGAGAGAGAGAGAGAGAGAGAGAGAGAGAGAGAGAGAGGAGGGAGAAAGAAAACGAGAGAGAGAGATAGAGAGAGAGATAGAGAGAGAGACAGAGAGAGAGAGAGAAAGAGAGAGGAGGAAACCAGTCTGTAAACAATGGCTGGTACACCGGCTGTGAGATGGCGTCTCGTAAGCGGTGTGAAAGACAGCCCGGC
>OMKN01023263.1:0-10458 GCA_900302345.1 Melanonus zugmayeri | reverse complement strand
TTATCTTATCTTATCGGTGCTTACTTTAGATAAGCTTGTAAAAGCTAACAAGAGAGGTCATTATCCTGCACAGAGAGGGCAACTGCTGAAGGGTTGTCTCGTGGTTGAAAGGTTCTGGGTTCAATCCCGCAGTCCACCTGTAGGCATCCTTGAGCAAGATGCATAACCCCTACCTGCTCATTAATGACATGTATCTAAAATTCACTGTAGGTTGCTTTAGGTTAAAGTGACTCATAAAAGACTAAATAGTGAATATACACACACAACCTCACGCCTGAAGTTCACCAATGAAAAACCATCAGACAGTATAAATAACCAGAAAAACAACTGGACTACTGAGAAAGACCAAAAAAACAATGTTACAGAGATAACCTGAGCTTCTCTTCCACAACCAGCCACTTGTGCCACAACCAGCCACTCCACCTCCACACCCGCATCCCACCCGGACTGTGACACAAGTCCATCAGACCATGTGACACGGGGACACACGACGACCTCTTTTACCTTGTTCTTCAGCTTCTGGATCTCTGCCTCGGTGACCGTGTGTTTGATCTGCAGCTGCGGGGTGAGAGAGGGAGAAGATAAGAGAGAAAACCAGAGAGAGAGAGAGAGACAGAGAAAGAGAGAGAGACAGACAGACAGAGAGAGAGAGAGATAATCTAATCTGAGATACGCAGAGGAGCTGGAGAGAGAAACGGGCCGGGGGGAGGGGGGGTGGTCTCATTGCTGTCGATACAGCGTGATGGACGGCCGACCCTGTCCTCCATGACAGCGCTACCCTCCCAGTGCACTGACACTCAACTCTCACGGGACACGGCAGCACTGGGGGGCGATCTTCAGAGAGAGAGAGAAATGGACAGAGGGGTGGGGTTTGGAGGTGTGGTGAGGGAAAGGGTCATGGATAGCCCCGTAGTGGACCGATAAGAGAAGAAATCTAAGGCAGGATGCGGCTGGATGAAAGGGAACAGAGAGACTCTGGAGAACGTAGAGGATGATTTAACAGAGCAAGGTAAACACTAGGAGTTCTGTAGGGAGAAGAAGATGGCCGACACTGAAGCCACGTTAAGTCACCAGAGTGGAGATCCAAAGCCCGATGCACTGTTGAAGCAGTTAACTTTATTGAGCTATTGGTAGGCTAATGGAAAAATATGGAGAGTGGATATTGGATATCATTTAAGTAACATTGCATGATTGCTGTTGCTGAAACTGATGTAGCAGAAGCTGATCACGTTATTTCTCCCGCTCCCTTACCACTTGCTGATCACGGACAGAGAAAGCTGGTGTGTATGTGTACTGCGTTTATTTCAAGTAATGGACTGCATTTATATAGCGCTTTTATCCAAAGTGCTTTACAATGTGTGCCTCACATTCACCCATTCATACACACATTCATACACCGACGGCGGCGTCAGCCATGCAAGGCAACATCCAGCTCATCTGGAGCAAGGGTTAGGTGTCTTGCTCAGGGACACCTCGACACTTGGCTAGGAGGAGCCGGGGATCAAACCAGCAACCTTGCACAACCGCTCTACCCCCTGAGCCACTGACGCCCGTATTACGTAGTAAGTATTAAGTATTACCACGGAAAAAGAGACAACCGGAGGGAGAGCCACAGAGTCATAATGACAGAAGTGTGATGAATAGAGAAACAGCTGATGGAGAGAGATTGTGTGTGTGATTGTGAGTAAACGTAGACGGTGTTCGGGAGGCATTTAACATTATGGTTTGATTCAGTTGACTCGGTCCAGATGTCGCCCGGCTACTCAAGGCTATCTGTCTGGAGCCAGATTGCTGCAGGGGTGGATTGACTGCTCAGTCAATCTAGCAGCTGTTTTGCTACCTAAGGAGCGTCACAAAACCGTCGTCGGCAGCAGCGGCAATCTGCCATCACTGCCACCTCTCAACCTTCCGAGGCGGGTTTGTGTGCAAGATTGTTGTGGTGCCACGCGCCGAAGGAGGTGTCGCCTTTTATGAATAACAGACTTTGTGGAGCACTTGCAAAAATAGGATGTTTGGTGCATTCTACAGGCTGTTAACTGCATGTAATGTAATGTAATGAACGCCGTTCCTACAGTGGCCTTGTATTTGCGTGTCTACTCATCCAGATTAAGTCTAAGAGTTAAGTTAATCCGATTTCAGGTCATTACACAATATGTATAAATCGTAATCTAAATCTAAGAACTTAACTATTTTACTTACAAAGACTTTTTACTTTAATTTTCTCTAGAAGAAGGGGGGGGTGGAACGTACTACATGTTAACGGTGGACCTGAGAGGGAACGAGAAGGAGGAGAACGACCGCTGACCTCTCTGAACTTCTGGTACAGTTTGCCGGCGTCCACCTCGGAGGGAGAGAGGACGTCGTCGTTCTCAGGCAGATCAAACACCTCGATGCTCTTGTCACCACCGGGCCCCGCAGGCCCGCCGTCCTCCTCGTCCGTGGCATATTCGCCCGTCTGCTTTAGAAACGACACGAGAACAAAATGAGTGCCGCCGTTAACACCTCCCAGGATGGGACAATGGGAAGAGAACTCATTGTCAAAATAAGATTTTCATTTTTTATGCCACGTTTCAATTCATAAAAAACGGTTTACGTACGAGGGATGGGAGAATGGAGGATTTGAAAGTGAATTCCTCATGCAATGTTGTGATATTACTTTGACTATTATTATCATGTATTCATTGTAAAAACTAAAAATGAATTTTCAGATAATATTTTTGACGATATGTCAAGGTGAGTACTTTGAGTACTGATGAAGCGCTATGCACACTGCCATCTGCATCACCTATGCCTGAGTGTGAAGTGATTGGAGTCTAGCATTAGCAGCCACCTAAGATTGGATGTCTCTCAATTTCCTCCACCTAAACCCTGACAAGAAATTATTTTAATTGGACCTGATAACTTTGCCACTGGAGTTGATCCGTTTATTGGCCCATTTCACTCACACATGAATTCTACCGCTAGGAATCTTGGTGTTATCTGTGATCAGTATATGACTTTTGACTATCATGTTACCAAGCTCGTCCAGTCGTGTTTTTTTCAGCTAAGAAACATCGCAAAAATCAGAAGTATCCTGTCTTCTACGGATCTCAAACTATTAATTCACACATTCATTTTCTCCCGTCTAGATGATTGTAATTCCCTCTACACGTGCCTTAGTCATGCTGCTCTACATCGTCTACAGTTGATTCAAAATGCAGCCGCCAGACTATTAACTAGAACTAGCCGTCGGCCCCACATTACCCCTGTTCTTGCTTCCCTCCATTGGTTTCCTGTGAAATGTAGAATAGACTACAAGATCCTGTTGATTAAATCAAAGCATTGCATGACCTTGCCCCCAGTTACATTCCTGATCTCCTTGTTATCCATTCCACTTCTCGACCGCTCCGATCCTCAAATCTCAGCCTTTTATCCATTCCTCGCTCCAATCGCAAAACAAAAGGTGATTGCGTTTTTGCTGTTTTAGCCCCAACCCTCTTGGGGCTAAAGAATCTTGCTGAATCTTTGTACTGTTTTAAGCTGCTTCTAAAAACCCATCTTTATAGGCAAGCATTTCTATAAGATCTCCATTCCTGTCTTATCTCTTGGTTTGTTTTAGTTTGGTGCCGTGTTATATTATAATTTATTATTCTTTATTTTTTCGTTATTTACTTATTCATTTATATTTTATATTGTCATTTACTTTTTTATTTATTCTTTTATATTTCCATGTATGTGATACTCTTTGTAATGTGTGTTTTAAAAAGTGCTATATAGATAAAGATTTACTTACTTACGAGAAAATCCATTTACTCACATTTCCTATTACCTCATACAGCATTCAAGGACCATTATGATTCTGTTGGTGTGATATTTGGTTTTATCTTGTCGATTGATCGATATTTTCCCACCATCCGAGAATGAGAAGAAGTCCATTACTTGATGATAGATTTTTCATTCAATCATTCAACAGACAGAAGCCATATAGCGGTACAAAGATCACCAGTAAGTACTAGCAGTAATACCACTACCAGCTATCGATTTGTTTTTACATTTTCATGAACCTACATTAACATCCAATTTCTCCAAACTCAATTATCTGTTGTTTATGTGAGAGGAGAAATACAAACTCATTTGCATATAATATAAACCCATCATTGACTCCGGCATTGTCGTCAAACAATGGAGACATATTATTTTGTTATGATATATTGCCTTACCATGGTTGTAAATCTGATTACAAATGAAGGGCTGTGTGAGTGCATGTGTACATGTGTGTGTGTAGGTGTGAGAGAGCGATGGAGAGCGAGTGAGAGAGTGTGTGTATGTGTGTCTTTCCCACATGCAAGCAGCCACACATGCACCCACACACTCATACGTGTGTGTGTGTTGTGGCCACATGCCTTTCATTACGAAACCTTATGGTAAACATAGCCTCAACCCTTTATGAACCCGCCAGTGGCAGGTAAAAAAAACAACACATGTGCCAAACGTAGCCCCCCCCCCCAGGTAAAAGCCATTATATTTATAGAGTTATTCATATTGATGAGGTGCTTTTATTGCTACATAGATCACTGAAACGTTTACCACCCATCAGCAATTATTTATGTTATGGGTGACGATTAGAGCGCTTATTTTCTTTTAAACATATGTTTATGTTTCTCTACGCATCTTTGAACATATGCTATTGGTAAAACATTGAATATGTTATAGTATTTGTTTTGGTCCATATTC
This sequence comes from Melanonus zugmayeri, assembly GCA_900302345.1. NCBI lineage: Eukaryota > Metazoa > Chordata > Actinopteri > Gadiformes > Melanonidae > Melanonus > Melanonus zugmayeri. The sequence continues at coordinate 5,745 of OMKN01023263.1, read as the reverse complement.
CATATGGTGGCGGACATTGAAAGCAACTGAAAGGTATAATGAAAATATACCCCCTAACCCAACAAAATACAATTGATAGGGGGCGGTAAGGGACCTGGATAATGGATAGGGGGGGCGCTGGACCAAAAAAGGCTGAGAACCACTGATTTAGAATAATATATGTTTGTGTGCATTAAATGTGTGTGGTGGGTGTTGGATATATATACTCATGTGGACATAAAGGGAACCTGAGGGTGCATGCACATGCACACACATGCACACACACACACACACACACACACACACACACTACGAGATGTCGCCATGCATGCTTTGGTCCTAGAAAGCATGTCTCTGTATTTTCCCTTCCGCATTAGGGAATGTCCCTGATGCAGCTCACTCATATAGCACCTAACCCACCAGCCACTCTGCCTTAGGGCCCACAACTCGTGTGTGTGTGTGTGTGTGTGTGTGGTGTGAGACAGAGAGAGAGAGGATGCTAGATAAAGTGTGTCTGTGTGTAAAATGGGCCTACTGTAAATGTGTAAGTGTGTGTGTGTGTGCGTGAGAGAGAGAGGAGAGAGTGAGTGAGAGAGTGAGAGTGTGCATGTGTGCGTGCGTGTGTGTGGAGTAAAATAGGCCAACTTGTCAGTCGTAAGGAGCTAATGAGCTCTTTTTCCCAGTAAAGCTTCCAGTCAAGAGTCATGGGAAAGAGACCACCTCGTCACATTATGAAGACCAGTAGCCAACTATCTTTCATATCCTTCAATTTCATCACTTTGAACTATACAGCTACAGTTGATGCAGACATTAAGATTCATAACAGATCTTCAGCATAAGAACTTCGCCTTCCAAAGAATTGCCTCAAGTGTTCAACACATGATGAGCGTTCAGCGTCGGTGTTGCCAGCGTTGCCAGCGTTGCCAACGTTGCCAGAATTGCCAATGTATTCCTATGGAGTTGAGTGTTGATGTCCGACCTAGTGTTGACGCTACCCCATGCCCAGTGGACCGCCCTCATTTTCCACTCAGTGTCCAATTGTCCAATCAGATTACTGACGTTCTAAAACCAACAGAATCAGAAACGCCAACGGTTTTATTCATTTCTAAGCCTAAATACGTTTCCATGGTTTTATGAGTTGAAAGTGTTGAACTCCCGTCTGTTGGCTGACTATATTCCTATGCCCAACCTCGCGTTCAACGCTTTGCTGGATACTCATCAACAATTTGTACCATTTTGATTGTCTGTTGCTAATCTGGTGGGTGGAATCTTACTCAATTTTACTCAATCTTACTCAATCTTACTCAATCTTACTCAATCTTACTCAGTCTTACTCAATCTTACTCAACAGTTCATTTGGCAAGATAGATGAGAAATAATAACATGATGGTAAATGTCTTGTAAAATGCCTGTTCATTGATGCCTGTTCAATGCATGCAGATATGTATTATTATTTATGATTCTACAGCTCAACACAGACACAAGGCATTTAAAACAATCCACTAATGTTGAGAAGGAGACAGTATGGAGCGGTACGGTCTTGCCTATGGACCCTGGAAGTGTTTGAAGGGTCGTGACGGGCCGCGCGTTACCTCATCATCGTCGGCGTCGTACTGCGCGTACTGTTGCTCCAGCAGCTCCCTCTGCCTCTTCTCCTGCTCCAGGGTCTGCTGGATCAACGTAGCCACCTCGCTCTGCTGGCCCGGACGCTCTCGGCCAATCACAAACCTGCGTTCCACAACCAAAACAGTTTCCCTTAGTAAGTATGCTGTAGATTTATAAAGTAGTAAAGTATGAAGACATCAGAAATTTAACATAGGCCGAAAAAAATAAATAAACTGACAAATAGATGCACAAGATGCTTTCTGAGAAAGGTCTGGAATAATGTGTGGAAGGAAGATTTTAAATCGATGCCAATCAATTTGTGATGACGATGATTTGATCAATTTGATGAATGATGAAAAAAGGAGAGAACTCTTTTAACCCATTTAATTTCTTTTCTACACCACTGTGTGGGTTTCCTTTCACAAATCAAGATCAGAAGAACAGTGAGAGAGGGTCAGAAGCCAACCGCCCACTGGCTCATATCCCCGACGGCGATAGAGGACTAAAGGAATAAAGCAATATTGGTCGTATCAGAGCCGACACCATGGCGTGGCAGAACAGTCAGCTGCAGCCAGGGGAGCCGCCCACTGACATTAGCCTCCTAGAGAAGAGCGGTCGGGTATTTCAACCAACACTGTTGTTGACTGCTGTTGTTCGACTGTGTTGTTGGTGTTAATGTTATCGTCAAGTGAACTATTAAGTGATGTTTTACATTTTTAATGTATTCTTTATTTTACCAGGTAGGTCAATTGAGAAGGAACTTCTCTTGATGGCCTGGGTATAAAAGGCAGATAAAACACCAATAATATAATAGAGACATTTCACGCAAGTAATATTAAAAATGGAGAAAACAACGGTTGCAGTATAACTCTCCACAATAAAAACACCAACAGTAAGTTTACAAAAGAAGGAATGCCACACAGAATGCCCCTCTAGACATTTGCATACAATTTACAGTTCAGGCAATTCGGCAGATGCCTCCACACCAAAGCGACTTACAATCAATGCAACCAAGTGGCAAAGGTCACAACACCTGGGCCAGAAAGTGACCCAGATTGACCCAGATTGAAATTGAAAAATACAATGAAGCGCAAAACCATTGATTCCCTTACCACGGCATGAACAAGACAACAAACAACAGAATATCAGCATTGATATGGTATCGGCCGACTGACATTGGTCCAGTATTCATAAATCAAATCAGCAATACCTTTCACCAGCTAGGGGGAGGTCTATAACAACAGGAAACAACAATACTTTGAGATGGTGTTGTTTGAAGTGTTAATGCTAAGAATTTGAATTGCTTAGGCCTAGTAATTGCAGTAATTAAGGATGCCACAAACGTATGCGTTACAGAGACTGCTACACCTCCCCCCTTTAATTCCCTGTCAGAGTGATAAACGTGACTGATTGTTTCAACCAAGTTTCAGAAAACATAAATACATCAGAGTCAGCTGTTATAGTCCAGGCTTTAATAAAATCGAGTTTAGGAAGAACACTTCTCGTATTCATGTGTAGGAATTTCAAGCCATCGCTAGCCTTAAGATCAGAGGGTGTAGGGATATGATGTCCCTCAGCATAGGGCTCTGTGTTAGGTTGAAATTGTAAAGGCAAGTCAGTTCCTTGCTGTCTAGGCTGTATAAAGCACGAACATAGTCAATTAGCCCTAGAGTTTCCTTTATATTGTCTGCTAGTACAGCAGCACCCCATTTGTTAGGATGCAATCGATTTCTCTGAAAAAATGGTGTCGTGTTTGTTTGTCTCCCAACTGTCTAACTGCCTATTGTCTGTCTCATGTGTATGCGGTGGCATCTAGTTTGTCTGTTAGTGTTTAATAATGTTCACCCTATCGCAAAATGGAGGGGAGACCCTGCTTAGGGAAGAGTACAATCTGAGTCTGATTGGCATGTAGCCGTGAGTGCCGTTATGTTTGCATATTGTGTATCCTGTCCGCCTGTATCTCACCCCCACTGAGTGATGTGTGAATGATGTAGAGATGGAGAAGGAGAGAGAGAGAGATACACAAGAAAAATGAGCCAACTTCAAAGGAGGGAAATTAAGAAGAAATGGAGAGTGCAGATGAGAGGAGAGCAGCATCCATCATTGTGTTATGTAAACACAACAACAGTTACCGTGAAGAATAATTACAGCCATGTACGGTAAAACATGTAACATCCTGAAGACAGTGCTCCAAGACCTCCCCATTAATCTTCTTTGTAAGTGGTATTTGTGCTGTACGTGCGCGTGTGCGCGTGTGTGTGTGTGCACGTCTTGTGTGCATGCACCTGCACTTGCTGAATGTTATTTGAAAAAAATGAAAAGAATCCCATCCTAGATTTGACAGGGAGCTGAGAGTTTCGATAAATCACAGCAGGAGAGCACACATCCCGGCGCCAGCACTTCTCCCCAATAACAGTGTAAAACAAAAACAGTGTCATGCTCTATTAAGCCCAACTCACAAACCTGACTACAACACTTCCTCATACAAAGGCTTCGTTATTCGAAGAAAACCCCCCAAAAAACAAAACGCGGTTTCAGAGCCTGGAGACCGATAAAAAAAAATCTTGTCAACTATTAACTATTTTCCAATAAGAATCGCGCCGGTAAAAAAAAGACGCTTCAACCCTCAACCTCATGTAGCCTAGTGAAGCCGAGCTTATGCTCCGTCCTTTCACCAAAACATCCTATGAATAGAGGATTCAATTATAATGGAGTTTCACTTTGTAATCCAAGTGTAAAATAGTGCAGCGAATGGCAGTTCACGGATGAGGGGGTTATGATAAGTGGGTTTCGTTGTGCATTTGGAGCGTTCTTTAATACATCCATGTTTTGGAGACGTTCGTTTTTGAGGTTGTTTCTCTGTTCGATAACTAAAAGTAGGCGATCACTCTTTTGGAGAAAGTTGGTATCCAGCACACCGTCGTGTTATCAAAAGCAGCCTATATTCACGTACCGTAGTGCAAGTCATCATTGGCTTGTAGCACCGACTGCTATCAAGATGAATGATCAATAACAGATGGCGATAATTGCAGGTCTATGAATGACTGTGTTGAGAAACGTAAATAGACTGTTAACTAGGCCTGTACAGTGACCATGGTGACTAGATGCATGACTGTGATTGGTTACTGATTTATTCGCAGGCTAGAGCCGCCGAAAATCGACCTTGGTGCGACTGAAATGAATGTCGCTTTTTTGCAAAACAGAAATCGCATCGTATGTGTACAGTCCCATTCAGTTTCAGGATTTTTTATTATGGTGGGGGGAAAAAAATCACGTTCCAATGTAAAAGGATCTTTAGTGTGATGTGAGTAAAGTCAAATGAAGTAGGCTATTTGGATCATGCAGGAGGCCTATTTGGATAAAGTGGCTGCCAAGTAACTAAATGCAAGTAGCTTGATTTTATAATAAATCTTGATGCAATGATCAAAACCTGGACATATCTATTCTCGGATTGCCACGCGTCAATTTTACTCAGACTTGGTATATATCTTTATATATACCCTTGATCTAGTGTTTCAACCGCAGACGGCTAGCACGGCTTCATGTGCGCTAGCGTCGCTGGGTCAGTTTGATGGTATCAAAGCTACGTCTGAAGCCCTACGTCCGTTGTCCACATCTGTCTTATAGGATAAGTGTTTTGAACGCTCCTAACATCTCAATCTGTTCACCCATAACTCAATAACCAAGCCCACACCAGATAAGTTGAGATGTCAGCATTTTCTCTGTGTGCAAAAAAACAAAAAAACATTTCCTGTTAATACATTTATCTCGCTGCTGTGTTTTGGTTCCAAAATACAGAGCACCAGCGCTTGGTTGGTAACAACATTAAATATCAATATTGACTAGAGGTCTCCATATCGCTTCCTATCTTCACCAAGAAGGAAAAGGACTGTTTAAAGACTGATAGGATTTTTAGAATGAAAACAAGCCGACTTAATCTTGAGTTCAACATTCAAACATCAAAAGCCTTTAGCTTTTTTTTGTGGGGGGGGGGTTTACAAAAAAGCTTGGGCAGCATTTGTGCTCCAGTGTGATGGACAGGAAAAAGGGGGCCATGCGTCCGTCGTCTCCCCTCTGATATGTCAGCCATCAGCCCCTTACCAATCCCCCTGTCACTCAAGGCTGCAACAATACGGCCGCAGCTAGACCGGGGTCATTCTA
>OMKN01023213.1:0-10666 GCA_900302345.1 Melanonus zugmayeri | reverse complement strand
TTCATCAATTTTGGAGGGACGTCCAGTTCTTGGTAATGTCACTGTTGTGCCATATTTTCTCCACTTGATGATGACTGTCTTCACTGTGTTCCATGGTATAGCTAATGCCTTGGAAATTCTTTTGTACCCTTCTCCTGACTGATACCTTTCAACAATGAGATCCCTCTGATGCTTTGGAAGCTCTTTGCGGACCATGGCTTTTGCTGTAAGATGCAACTAAGAAAATGTCAGGAAAATCCTACTAGAACAGCTAAACTTTATTTTGGATTAATCAGAGTCACTTTAAATGATAGCAGGTGTGTACTGACTACTATTTAACATGAGTTTGAATGTGATTGGTTATTTCGGAACACAGCCACATCCCCAATTTTAAGAGGGTGTGCACACATCTGCAACTACATTATTCTTACCTACATTATACTTTTTCCCCCTAAAAGATTTCAGTTTGTTTTTTGATTGAGTTGTACAGGTTATATATGTCACATTAAAGGTGGAAAAAGTTCTGAAATGATTTAGCTTGGTCTCATTTTTTTACATCACAAAAACCTGGCATTTTAACAGGGGTGTGTAGACTTTTTATATCCACTGTAGTTTAAATTAACTTCAGCAGCGGCAATCTAGTTCTAATTTTTGACACTATTGTGTTGTAAATCATTAGTAGGCCTATTAGCTTTTTGACACTATTGTGTTGCCGTCAAACATCAAAACAGGAAGAACAACCGCCAGTGCTGCTGCACTGTGCCTTGTGCCCCAAACTATTTCAGACTATTTTATCTTTTATGCATATACATGTATATGGGTTCCGAACAGGGTGTTATTCATAAACATGGCTTTGCATGACTCGCTGTCCACGGAATGAGAGATCGTTCATACAGGAGGGGAAGCCTGGAAGTCGTCTTAGGCCGATGAATATCTGCAGATACATCTGCAGGAAGTCTTGTCAGTGGCTGCTGTGGAACGATGTTGGCACTCCCCCATGTGTCAATTTCGCTATTCTACAATAAAGATACTTTTAGTTGGATACTTTCAGCGTTTTTTCCTGCTGAGACGGCCACCAGAAGAAACTTTATAATAAAATAATATTATATTAGATATATTTTATACAATTACTGTTGTATGTATCCATTTACTGTATTCATATTTTACAAAGTTTGGAAATGGGCTAGCCTAATATTCAGCATTTTAGACATGACTTGGACTTGCAAAAAATGACTTGTGAGCATCTCTGAAAACACTATTTTCTGTGTAACTGCAATTGCAGCATTATGCCCATGTGGTGGCGCTGTATCATAATCAGCAAAGTGCATCGGGAAAGGTGCTGCCAAAGAGAAAGAAAAGAGCTGCAATTTGCCAGTTGGTTTAGGCAAGGGGTGCAGGAGGCAGGACATGACACAAAAAATACACTGCGGTTGTAATTCAGTAGAAAGAAAATAAAACAGCTTTTATTTTATGAGAAATCACAGGAAGTCTTCTCTCCCATTAGTGCTAGTTTCACAGCATTCAGGCCCAGTCAAAACAATGCAGCTTAGCCGGCTTATCCAGCGCCACCCACATGTGTAAAACGTAGTGGCTGTGGATGAGAGGGGAGTTGACTGCTGGAAGTCAAAGACATGTTCTGCTTCTTCAACAGTTGTTTGATAATTTGCTATTAAACACATTTGACAAGATTTGAATTGCTATTTTTATTCTCAATTCTTATTTTGCGCTGGTGATTTTCCTTTGGCGCTGGCTAAGACCTCTTTGGGGGGTGGCAACAATTCTTCTGTACAGGAAAAACCCTGTACAGTGCCATTGCTGAGGCCTGGCTTCAACTTTAAAACCTTTAAAAATATAGCACAAAAACACATCATGGTACCAATAAGTAATAATAGTACTCAAATATTTATCCTTTCTTCAGGCTTCCCTGCCACGACTACAGGACTCCTTCATGGCAAAAGACGCGCCACCAGACGTTCCCATGGATACGCCTTCGGACCCACCAATGGAAGTGCCGATGGAGTCACCCGCGGCCACACCCATAGATCCATCAATGGATGCTGTGGCCAGGCCCATAGATCCACCAATGGAACCCACTACCACAGCCATAGATGCACCAATGGGTCCCACTGCCACGCCCATAGAGCTACCAATGGAACCCAGGGCTACACCCTTGGACCCACCAATGGAAACTCTCACAGACACACCCGTTGACAACCCCATGGAGTCTCTGCAGGCTGCTGATGTGCTCCCACCCACTAAAGCCTCCCCTCCTCCCTGCCCCAATTCAGCACTCCCCCCAGCCCAGAAAGAGGCACCACCCCCGCTGGACTCTTCGCCAGATGCAACCCCTGACCTGGCGACCCCTGACCTGGTGCCCCCACCCAAAGCTGCTCCCATCCAAACCTCAGCCCAGCCCACCGAACCAAATTCGGTCGGAGACCCAGGCCCTGAGCTGCCGCTGTTGCCCCCACCCCCACAGCCGACCCCCATAGCCAGCGCTCAGAACCCCAGCTGTAAGATCATGACCTTCCGACCCACCATGGAGGAGTTCAAGGACTTTAAAAAATACATGGTGTACATGGAGACTCAGGGGGCTCATCGTGCTGGCCTGGCCAAGGTAGAGTTGCATCTGCCCACACTCAAGTACATGTACACAAATACATTTAGCCTCGTTTGTACAAACTACGTTATCTATTGTACCATTGTCCATTAGTCTAACATCATGGTGTCTTCCAAATAATATTACTGGTGTGGTACACCCATTTATGTACACCCATTTTGCTCAAATCATCGGCTGAAACACAAGCGCAAGTGTCCTTCCTCGTGAGAACATAGTTTTCATAGTTTTTTTTTTTTTTTACATGTTCAGGGTCGATAAACTATTCTAAATGGTGGTAGCCAGTTGGCTCACTTACTTAATTATCACCTCCTTATGAAGGAATGTGGTTGGATGACACCTACCCTACTGCAACACAACAAACACAATGGGCACTACAACACACACTATAACGTTGTATTGACTTGACCGTCAGTTGTACTGTTTGGGATGGTATTTTTCCTTTGTAAATATACCAGGATATAAATGTATTGATTTATATTGTAATGCATGTATTACTACTACTACTACTACTACTACTACTACTACAACATGGGTCACTCCAAAAACCATATACCTAATGCAAATACGGTAAATGCAAATCCTCACTATCCCTCTCTCTCTCGCCCTTCACTCTCTCTTATTATCTTTCCTTCTCTGCCTCACTTCTCTTTTCACCCCGTCCCCTCTCTTCCTTTCTCCCGCTCGTTCACTCTCGTACCTCCCCTACCTCTCTCTCTCTCATTCCTCCCCTACCTCTCCCCCTCTCTAGGTGATCCCTCCCGAGGGCTGGAAGCCTCGCAGGTGTTACGACACCATCGAAGACATGGTGATCCCTGCCCCCATCATGCAAGTGGTGACGGGCCAGTCAGGCCTCTTTACACAGTACAACATCCAGAAGAAGTCCATGACCGTCAGCGAGTACCGCAAGCTAGCCAACAGCAACAAGTGAGTGGGGGTTCCTCTTGGTGTAGTGTCACCAGTTTACCAACAGGAGGCAGCAGAATCGTCTCCTTGAGTCCCATGAATGGAAACCCCCTTTTATGTACATTTAAATGCAGTCATTTAGCATTTAGACACTTTTATCCATAGTGATTTACAAGGGGGCTAAAAACAATTGAAGCATGCAGTCAAAAATGGCACAGATGCAAAATATTGCAAGTGCTGCATGGCGAAGTTTCTGTGTGCAGAGTAGCTATACATTTGATATACTGCCACACCCAGATAGCAAGCTGTACAGAAGGGTTAGAGAAGGCTTAAACAGTTCCCAAATAGTTGATTAGTTGCCAAGGTCAACATTGCTAAGACCTGCATAACCTGCATAACATGGTTTTAGCAATATATACAAGCATCCAGGTCTTTTGAAGTCACTAAGAAAGTCAAAAAATCTCATGCTGATATTTAAATGTCGACCACCAATGTTGATTGTATGCTGGGACTTTAAAACTACCAAAATGGTAGAACTTGGAATACAAAAACAGCCATTAGTCTTGTCTCTTTGTGTCCATCTAGTGGCCACATGTAACCCCTACAACTTTCAACACAACTTCCTATATACAAATAAACATATTAGGGATGTTAATAATTAACCGTTAACCGACAATAAGAATTTTGACTGATTTAATATCAGTTAAACAGTTTAAAAAAATTATATATATATAATATTATATTTTAAGTAATTAAAAGTTTGTTGCATGGTAAAAGAAAAATAGGCTATAAAATCAATTTCTTAAATACAACTCATGGGGATGACGTGCAACCACAGAAATTCAAAAATTAGTCACGTATACCCATAATTAGAGGAAAACAGGGCCCAGGTTGAACAATCCCGAAGTTACCCTTTAAGTACAGTACTTGAGTTAATGTACTTTGTTACATTGCAATAGTTTGTTGCCCAGTAATATCTTTTGTTTTGATGTTTTTCTTTGGTGGCAATTGAAAACATTTTCCTTTCACTCATTGAGACTATGAACAAAACGGGATGTTGTCTTGTGTGAGACATGTGCAGACTGCAAGAAAATGGTGGCCGATGAAAATATTTTTCAATACGTGTCCCCTGGACGGTAAAGCATCATCGGGTCATCATCGACATGAGTGAATACAGCATCGATCAGCGACCATGTGAATTTATTTACCAAGTTTGTCGCCTTGATTGTTGAAATGAAATCTGTGGAGGACTATGAACACAGGACAGTATGAAAATGGTAACCGGTGGATCTTTTTTTTGACAGCAAGGTTTCTTTCATGCCATGATTTCAACACGGATGTGTAGCATTATCAGGGAAGAAATGGAGTGTGTCCCTGGGACATGTTGATAGTGAGTTTACTGCATCCTTTCAGATTTTAATGTGTCAGAGACACAGAACGCGTACCTAGCAACATCACTGCAGTAGTACAACCGCAATGCTATACCACTTGCGAAGCAAACACCCACAAGCATCTGGTGATGGAGGACAACCATCTTTGCCCTCCATGTTAGCAGGGAGAAGATGTGATGCACGGCAGGAGATATTATGCCCATCAGTGTGGTCGGTGGTGTTTTCAGGAGCTACTGGGCTATATTGAACCTAATTACAAAATCCCATCAAGACGGACTATTACCAGTTGAATTGAAGCCCATTTTGCAGAGGAAAAAAAAGAGCCTAGAACGCAACTTGCTAGTGCTAAGTTCGTGGCTCTCACGACCGACTGCTGGACGGCACTCACAATGGAGAGCTACATGACAATTAAATGCTGCTACTGTATATCAATGAGGACTGTCTGGTTAAACCGGCCATCGTCCTACTAACATGCCTGACAACCTCACACCTAAACTAATTGATGTGGTGGAGACGGGGACTTACTCGGAAAGTGGCTGCATGTGTCCCCGACAATGCACGCAAAACATTGTGGCTGCTAACTCTAACTCTCCGGACGGGTGAACTGGGACTCAGTTGCCTGTTTTGCGCATATACTGCAGCTGGCGGTAAATTATGGATTTAACCTGTTTGTGCATCGGGTTATTGTTGCATCTGGGCAGCTTGTCAGACACTTCAACCACAGCACCCCTGCATGCAAGGCACTGGAGGCCAAACAAGAACAAATAAAACTTCCGAAACACCAGGTCCAGCATCCAGTCATGCAAAACTAGATGTGTGAACTTGGTGTGCAACGGTGGGCAGCTACAGCTGTTCTGTCCGACCGAACAGTAACAAAACTGCAAGAAGCCAGAACCCTCAATCCTAGACAATTACTGGCAGATAATGGAGGAGATTGCGCCTGTGTTGGAGACTTTAAAATGTGTCATTGCCACAGAAAAGGAGGTGTCAATTTCCAACATTTACCCCATCACCTTCAGCCTCCTAAACACACACCTGATGAGAGCTGAGGATGACGGCCGAAGAGTGACAGAGTTCAAGGCGAAGGTCCGGCAGTCCTTGAGTGTCCGCCTGGGGGTTAGCTATTTCATTTATAGGGTTAATATAGTTGTATGTACTGTAAGTGTAAGTAACTATTTTATTATTATTATTATTATAATTTGCTCTAGCATATTATTATCCCTAGCGTGTATTGTTGCTATTAGCCTATTACTATCATTATTATTGACATAATGGCCTGTTCTGTTATGAATTAAGAGGGACATTATTTAGGCTATATTGTTCACCACAAGTTGATACAGATGAGTTGGTGGCCAAACCAGCGCTGATTGCACCAAGCCGCAAAAGAAAAACTTACCGCAAAAGAAAAACTTACAACAAAATCTGTACTACTGTGAAAGTGGCCACTGATGACGATGAAGATGAGCCTGGGGCTATGGAGGGAGATGACAGCAGTGCCTGCTGCCCAGGCTGGAGTCGTATGCCGCCGCCAGGGAAATGCCATGATGTTGCTCCTGGGAGATGATTACAGCACCCCCTCCTCAACAAGCCAATGACCCAGAGGCAGAGGTGGACACCTCTATGAGAGACAATCCCCCGTCATTGTATACTAATCCTCTTGACTGGTGGAAAGGTAATCAGACGCGCTTCCTGAGGCTGGCCACTCTAGCGAGGCGCTATCTCTGTGTTCCTGGGACATTGGTACCATCTGAGCGGGTATTTTCCACCTTGGGTCTCACGGCATAGAATAGACTGCACACCAGACTAACCCCACAGCATGTCGACATGTTGCATGTTGAAGATGTTTTTTCTGAATAAAAACCAGTAAACAAGCTGTCTGCTATGCCGAGGGCTGAGGTAGGCCTGGCCTGTTTATTTTATTTTAGGCCTATTTGAGGTCTGAAAATGCGACTACAAGTTTCCGTTTTGTTAACCTGTTGGCTGCTCCTATAATTGCCGATAACAAAGGGAGTTTTTTCTTGCCCTTTGGGGGGCTAGGGTTTGGGGGTGTCATAAACTATTTGGCTTGTGAAGCCCTTTGAGACTGTAACTGTGATTAAGGGCTATACAAATAAAATGGACTTGAATTGACTTGACTTGCTTTTGGTCATTAATTAGCCTATTACAAAGTCTGGTTACTATTTGCTATTTATTTTGAATAACTTATAAAATATTTTCCTACAGGAGAGATCTAGGCTATTATGCCTACTAAAGGTTCTATATAGAGGTCTCGGTGCTGGAGGATTCAATGTTTTTTTCGTTTTTTGTTCATTAGAAAGTCTGGCTACCATTTGCTGTTAACTCATTTATTTAAGTTATATATTTTTAAAGTTATATATTAATTGTCTATTTTATTCAGTTCACAGCACTGCAGGGTAGCCATAGCCTACGATGTGTGAACCCTCATGTGCTGTTTATGCTGCTATTGCACATTTAAAAATAAACCCTTTCTTATGAAAAAAGACATTCATGCATTCTAAATAGTACATTTTAATCTTGCTTGTTAACGGTTAATGACCGGTTAACAAGGGTCGGCTATCAGTCAGAAAAAAATGGCTAAATTAGCATCCCTAATACATATATAACATATATGATCCGTGTGTTTAGGTACTGCACACCGCGCCACAAGGACTTTGACGACCTGGAGAGGAAGTACTGGAAGAACTTGACGTTTGTCTCGCCCATCTACGGCGCCGATGTTAGCGGCTCCATCTATGATCCGGTAAGAACCGGCCCACTTCTTTCAAAAGCCTTGTTTTGTCTTTTTCTTTAGGTTTTCCTTTTCCAAATAACTTCTGAATAATTGTCCAAATAATAGAGAAAAATAACAGTTTATTCTCTTTGAGAGCTACATTTGCATCACCAAACTAGAAAATGGATTTCCTGCAAAAAAATATCCTCAACGCCAAAACCTACCCCCATCCAAAAAAAACCCCTATAAACTGAAATCTTTACCAGGGTTCCCATACCCAACATAAACAAGTGGACTCTTTACAGGGTTGCCATACCTAAAATGTAAAAACAAATCTCAAACCCCATTGTCTCTGCCGTCACGGAAAGGGCTGGTGCTGGGAGGTGGCTGCCCGACACCACAGCTGGTGGCTCCAGCCCCTCTGTGTCCCTTTCCGTGTCGGAGAGGCCCGATGTTGGGTGTCAGTGTAGCAGAGTTCACTGCTACACACCATGTAAGTTGCTTCTCTGGGCTCCAGGACACGGGTAGTTGTTGATTAAACTGGTTTATTGCAGGGTTGAGAATGTTTTGCAGGCAGACCAGGTGGTGAATGCTGACATGTCAGGGCTCGAGTGTGTGTGTAGTAATTGCTGGTTTAACACGTGTGCCTTGATTATTCTGATGTGCCACTGGTGTGTAGCCTCACCCAGCTCCTGCCTAGTCACCAACTACACACACGCCACAAAGATGTATAGAAATGGAGTAAGTGTAACAGTATAAACATGCAAACCATTTTAATAATGTCAAATAGTTGAAAATAAAGTTTAAGAGTTAAAGTAATAACTAGTCACTCTCACCGAATGAGGTAACACAATGGTGATTGAGCCTATAGCCCACTGATGAAAGCATAGTACAGCCCCAAATAATCACATTAAGTATAAATTGCATTTTAAAATGTAGTAATGATTATAATGATGACAATGACATAAACAAGAACCCCTACATGTGCAGCATTGGGGGGGTGAACCCACAACATTTCTTCTGGGCATCAACCTAACCACTACACTATCCTGCCCATAGCCTGACCATCTTGAGCCCTATCATTATAATTGATTGATGGTGTGTTGGTTCCCCCTCCAGGACATAGAGGAGTGGAACATCGGGCATCTGAACACGCTGCTGGACATGGTGGAGCAGGAGTGTGGCATCGTGATCGAGGGGGTGAACACCCCCTACATGTACTTCGGCATGTGGAAGACCACCTTTGCCTGGCACACGGAGGACATGGACCTCTACAGCATTAACTACCTGCACTTCGGACAGCCCAAGTCCTGGTCAGTAAACAACACAACTTCCAGTGTGTGTCGAATGCCATTCGGCCTTCTTAAATTTACTACATTTTTACTAGGGGCTGAGAACAATCAGCATAACATCTAAATAGGAGTAACTACACCCATCCCAAGTGCTGCACAACCTAGTTTGGTGGACACAAGTGCTATAGGCATCAGAAAACTGTGGTGAAACGTATTAATTCCATATTTTGAAGAAAAAAATAAATAAAATTCAAATGAATTATTAGATCGCAGGCCAAAAGTTTACATTTTGTTTAGTCATTTTGCAGATGCTTTTATCCAAATCATCTTACGACATCATGAGTGCATAGCATACAGTACATTTTTAATCGAACCCCTAACCCAAGTGTTAATGCCATGCTCTACCAGTTAAAATACACAAGATTATAATTCTCCTCTTTGTAGGTTATTTTTCACACCACATTACTCGTATCTCTAGTAGTTACAGTTGGTGGTGTTACACACAGCCAGCTGGCAGACAGAAACTAAATGCATGTGAAGCGGTTCATTTCTCAGTGCGGTGGCATCACCGTAGCAACCGGCTAAATAAATACTCCTGCGGAGGGAAGGCTTGTGTGGGGATATCCCCGTCTCCATGATTCTTTATAGAGAAGGCACAATGTCTTTTTGTAATGCTCTGTTTTATACCCTCTCTCATACTTAATAAACTGAGCACCCCCCCTCCACCACCTACTCTCCTCAGCTCGTCTTACTCTGTGCAGCCATTTGTGAAATTAATGCTATGACACACACACACACACATACACGGATGGTGCCGCGACCAGTGCCAGTTTTACCCAGTCGGGATGAATCTGAATCCTGAATTCGCGGATAAATGTCTCACAGGCGGTGTGAAACCTCAGTCCACTCTCTGACAGCTTCAAATGCACGAATAAACTTCTGGTCTCTTTGTGTCAGTGTAACGTTCTTGAAGATACCATCAATAATATGAAATTATTAATCTGATGTCAGAATGACATCAGTTATGGGTTTAATGTTTTTTTCTGTACTATATTGATATACAGTGCATATAAAAAGTCTACACGCCCCTGTTAAAATGGCAGGTTTTTGTGATGTAAAAAAATGAGACCAAGCTAAATCATTTCAGAACTTTTTCCACCTTTTAATGTGACATATATAAGCTGTACAACTCAATCAAAAAACAAACAGGGGAAACAAACTTTTAAGGGGAAAAAGTAAAAATAAAAAAATAAAATAATGTAGTTGCATAAGTGTGCACACCCTCTTAAAATTGGGGATGTGGCTGTGTTCCGAAATAACCAATCACATTCAAACTCATGTTAAATTGTAGTCAGTACACACCTGCTATCATTTAAAGTGACTCTGATTAATCCAAAATAAAGTTTAGCTGTTCTAGTAGGATTTTCCTGACATTTTCTTAGTTGCATCTTACAGCAAAAGCCATGGTCCGCAAAGAGCTTCCTTCCAAAGCATCAGAGGGATCTCATTGTTGAAAGGTATCAGTCAGGAGAAGGGTACAAAAGAATTTCCAAGGCATTAGCTATACCATGGAACACAGTGAAGACAGTCATCATCAAGTGGAGAAAATATGGCACAACAGTGACATTACCAAGAACTGGACGTCCCTCCAAAATTGATGAAAAGACAAGAAGAAAACTGGTCAGGGAGGCTGCCAAGAGGCCTACAGCAACATTAAAGGAGCTGCAGGAATTTCTGGCAAGTACTGGCT
>OMKN01023210.1:0-10152 GCA_900302345.1 Melanonus zugmayeri | reverse complement strand
GGGTGTCCGCATCACTCCAGTCCGCATAAGATGCTGCTGTAAAAGACGTTAGACTCACGTTCCCCCACTAACAGTATCCTCACATCCTTCCGCATCTTCTCCGCTGACGTCGACACTCACAAGCCGTGTGAACCCGTCCGCGTGTAACAAACATCTGAAGGGGACGGACCGCCGGTCTCCATGGGCCTACATGGTCGACGTTATCGACACAAGTAGGGCTACGAAGACCACCGCGAAGACCACCCGGCACACACAACCCCCAAGATATGATAAAAGATGTCGGCACTAGTGTTGAGAGCGTTGTGTGTCCCGACCCACAGAGTCCCAGGGTTGTGTGCGGCGCGGTGTGTGTGCTAGCTGCTTGGTCCTGTTTTGATTTTGCACACCAAAACGTGCCCGTCGTTCCCGGGTCACGGCAGCAGATGGCGCTCGAGACACACACAGGCTGTAAGCCACGCCCCTTCCACATAGACGTCCCACACATTACAGTGGCGTTTCTGGCCATTCTGGTGCCCTAGGCCAGATTTAGACTTAGGATACTTAGGCGTAGGGACCATATGGACCTATAACTATTATAGTAGGCCTAATGATGCATTTTAGATAAATCTGAGAAATACCATTAATATTGCTATTTTGGTACATTATTTTATTTTATTTCTATAATTTGGCAGCTCCCCTGCAGTACCGGGCCACGACCCACAGGCTTGGTCTGTGGGTCGAGGTGATGTAGCCTACTGGTCTAGTACATCTATGGTCAGTGTGGTGGTGATGATCCAGTTTGTTTGAGTAGTCCTATAACGACTGAACAGTTTGTGTAATTTCAACACATTTAATTCATCATTACACAAGGTTGAAATAACTTGGATTTTTTTTTCTCCACTTCTACAAGCGCAGACGTACTTTAGGTCACCATTGGGCCACTGGCCTCAGGGGAGGGAATACCAGGTTATAATTGACATTTCAATTCACATGACATCGTTATGTTTCCTACGTGACCTTCTCATTACGTAAGTTTCCATGGAGACCACCCATGCCTTGCACACACAAAAGCACCCGTTGTCATAGCAAAGTTTATTCATATCAAAAGCTGGAATACATTAAAATATTTCATACGTTTGTCAGGGGAAAATTGAACACCAGCATTTCTCATGGCCCAAAGCAGCGATCATCATTATACACGTGCTACAAAAATACTGTGCAGAACTGTAGAGCCAATGTAAACAAGAGGGGAATGCTTTTAGGTGCTGGTTAGCAAACTGTGCACACGCTGTTCCCTGTAGTCCATGCACACGACAATACCCTGAACCAATCACAATGCCAGATCTAATGCCCTGCACCAATCAGAACATCAGATCTAATGCCCTGCACCAATCAGAACATCAGATCTAATGCCCTGCACCAATCAGAACCTCAGATCTAATGCCCTGCACCAATCAGAACCTCAGATCTAATGCCCTGCACCAATCAGAACATCAGATCTAATGCCCTGCACCAATCAGAACATCAGATCTAATGCCCTGCACCAATGATCTAGCCTGATTGATGAAGAAACAACCCTTTTTTTACATGTAATCTTGGGTTCACATTGTGCACATATGTACAATTTGATGGAAGTATGATCGTATCATTTTAAGTTGCATTTTAAGTGTAATACAAAAGGCTTCACGCCTTTTTAGTGCCCTAGGAGAGATCAGCAGAAGGTGCCCCTCCTTAGGCCAACATGATAATGGTGTTTCTAGTATGACTGATCTATTAATTATATTTACAAAGAATCATTTTCTGTTCATTTCATTGTGATTTATGAAGTTAGACAGACGTAATAGGACCAAAAGACGGCCCTGTGGGGCAGTCAGATCATCACCTGCCGCACACAGCAATTAGTTCAGTATGAATTAATTTATTTTACAATTCAATTCAAATTGCTTACGCTCAGGACCATCCCTTCACATTATCTTTTGCAAACCAACCAACCAACCAAATCCCACTTCCTGCTGCTGTGTATCACTTCCTTCTTCTCCAATTTGCTTCATCTGGAGGAAGACAGACAACAATAGACAACAATAGAACATTATACATTCATTACCACCTCTCTGTCTCCCCCCTCTCTCTCTTTCCATATATATATATACAGTATATATATGTCTATATTACATACAGTATATGTATGTACTCGACGACGCTGCAAATGAGTGTAATTACTCAGTGTAATTTTGAGTATAAATAAAGCTTGAATAGAATGAATGAATAGATGATACACAGATATTGAGACCCATGAGGAGAGCAGAGGAACTCACTAGCGTAGTCCTGTGAAGTCATGGGTATGGAGATGACCTCCCGGAGGGCCTCCAGCCACTCCCTCTGGTCGTGCTCCTGTTCACACATGAAGATGAATTGCCTCCCAGGGGTCGTCAAGGCGATGCCCCAGCTCCACCTGCCCGGACGCCTCCCCGCCGGGTCCCGCCCGGCGACCGAGTAGCTGTGGCTCTCCGACCCGATGAAGACGGCCCCCAGCTCTGTGGCGTCCTGGTGGGGAACACAGTGTATATGTGCACGTGTATATGTGCACGTGTCTACTCTTATTAGTGAGTACAGCAGGTAGACACACACACACACACCGTTACACACACGTGTAAATACAAATGGGATGTTTTGTTAGTCGTTACCATTGGAGTTTTAAAGTACAGAAGCTTTCTGTCTCGTAAACATAACGTGAACCACCTCTTCTTGAACCGCTCCCACTGCTGCCATGTAGTACACACACACACACACACACACACACACAGGTAGAAGGGATCAGGCTTAAGTTTCAACAGAATCATGCTATTGAGCAAATACAGTTTCAGGAAGCCGTTTAAATACCACTAACCATTGGACCCGTTTTTTCCATGTAGCCCTCTTTCAAGAAGCATCTGCTAATCTGAGGTATTAACTGCAAAGGGAGACACAAAGGGAATGGATTTAGAGACCGAAGGACTTCATTATGCAAATTGAAGTGTCCTATAAGCAGTTCCATGGCGTTCACCTTTACATTTGGATGATTTTGCTTCAGTGACATTACGTTTTGGTGGGAAGATAAGGTCTATAAAACATACTTACATTATCTACTACTACTGTATAGATCATTGACATAACCTGCCATCATTTGAATTCCAGTCTACAACATGTGGAAACGTCCAAAGGGAGTGAATAGGATAAGGCACTTTCATGTGTATGATTATATAATATTATAAATAACTGTGAAGCGATTCACAAGGACTGCTGCCGCAAGGGTGGAAGTACATCACATAGATGCAAAGTAATGGCTTTCTGATTTTTCACAATGGTGTCAAATACAAAATAGATTTTTAAACGGCTGCATTCTTTCTAAGTCAGCAAAAGTTCTCACTTCATTGTCTTCAACGGTCGGGTGTTTCCTCTGGAGGTACGCCAACTGCGTCGCCCGAATAGCATTGAACCAGGACACAATGACCTAAAAATAATGTACGAGTTGAGGATATATGTTTGCAGGATTTGAGTTGAGTTATTATGTCTCCCATGATTATGATCTGTATAGTAAATGTGTATATTGGCTAAATAATGTATTAAAATCTTTATAAACTAATCAAATCAGGGCTAATGCCATGTTTATGGACTACACGTGTGGGCAGGGCCTCACCTGTCCACTCTCGTGGTAAACAAACAGATTCCTGGTGCGTTCCTCCTGCAGGTAGGAGATCTGCAGGCCGTGGGCGTGGCCTATCTTCTCTGGCTGGAACGCTGCGTTCAGGTCCTTCATGGAGATCACGGCTTTGGGAACCTTGGACTGTGCAGTGGTGGTGGGCAGTGGGGCCAGGGATGCACAATACACAATGGGTTTGTAGTTCAGCCAGAAATCCATCAAATGTTTCATAAAAAGCCAGAAGTACCCACGTCTTCTCTGACAAAGTATCTGAGTGTGAACTCGGTCCGGGACAGCAGGAAGGTCCTCTTGAGAAACACCTTTTTGTCCTTGCCCTTCTTCCATAGAGTTGACTCCAATGTATCTGGGTTATGGCAGATCAATGCGGTATATTAAAGATATCTAACCATGTATACTACACACTCATGATGGTGTTCAAACAAACAGATGCATTAGTAATGTAATGGTGGTTTTGTGTTGTCCATTTTCTTGTTCATCATCATGTTTTTGTGGTTACCTGAGTTATATTCACACTGAACTTTCTCCCCTGTGAATTCTCTTCTCTCGTATTTAGCACGGATCCATTGATCCCTAAGAACACTAAAAAGAGGCGTAAAAGTGGTCAGTCAATTACTACAAAGAAGTAACCAACCCAGATGTTGAACTGGAAACGATTACCAACAGCGATAGCAATGCGATACTATACCCTGAACGTCAGAGGTATCAGCCCTTTATAAATCTATGGTTAAACAGACACACACACACCTATTTATGTATGGATCTAGGCCGCTGGTGTCTGTTCCTCATTCAAAGTACAGGACCTCTTTTCCCACCCACACTTTTGTTTTGTCGAATGACGTGTTTCTGTGGAGTGTGTGTGGTCGGTGGTTGGGCCTCACCTGGGCCGAGTCAGCCTCAGCCCAGGTGAGGCTGCTTACAACCGGCCACCGACCATACACACACTCCACACACACACTCCACACACACCCCCACAAGAGTTTGAACAACATTGTCACTCACACGCAATCTTTCTGTCGCGGCCGATAGAAAAAGGCGGGGATGCATTTCTCAAACACAGCGTTGGATGAAGAGTTCCCCTTTTCTCTCATGAACTGAAACCAAAAGAGATCACAGCACAGTCAATGTCCAGACGCTTTCTTCATTGATTTCTAGGCAGTTTGGTCGCAATGTGTGAATATATATGTGTCATTTTACCACAGAATTGACTGATTCCTACGTTCATTTTATTTATTTATTCATTATTTTGAGCTGATGAGTTATTAGTTAGTATTCTGAATGCAAAGGAAAGCTGAAAGAAATCATCCAGTCAATTCGAGGGAATTGGTACACTAAACAAAAACTCAACACACCCACAAAGTCAATAATACTGCCTATATGGCAGCATGTACAGATGAAATATTCTTCAAAGCGTTGAAATAGCCTTATAGCCATAAAATGGTTTATACAATGCATGCAATTAATCTTTAACATGAGTTCATTATAGTCCTAGCTGTACCTCTACAAGAGAGTCTTCCCAGTAGTCCAGGCATATGGACTTGACTCTGCTGACAGCCGGGAGGTCACGGTGTGTCCCAGAACAGTGCAGACACACGAAAATACCGAGGACGTACGAGGCCCAGTCAGGCTCTGTTGGTTCAAATCATTTTTATATTAGCTTGGTATAAATGGACAGCAGACAACACAGACCGGACATTATTCAGTACATTTTGGCTGTATTAGCGGTAATTACAATATGCAATATACAATATAATTTTTTCTATGTTTTGTTTTCCTAGGCATATGCAGTCAGAGCTGTGTATTTGAACTTGTGTACGAACGATCAAGAGGAACAGACAGATAAATTATCGTCTATTGATACTTCCCCATGTGGGCTTTTATAGCAAAAATGTGAAAACCCGACTTGGATGTGTTATAAATCAGATAGAAAGCAAACATAAGGGTTTTGAACAGATTCCACCATCTCTCACACAAAATATCACAAAATTCCACCAAATATATATAATATTTATAGTCTCCTCACCTGGGGCTCCACAATCAGCGCACAAGTGATTTCCTGGCTGTTTCACCAAATCAAGCAAGATCTTCTTATTCCTTTCTGGATTTGCCATAGGTCATAGGTTGCTGCTATAGAATTGGCTATTAAGTCCCACCTAAGAGGCTGCAGTGTAACAAGGAGTCCATGTTTGCACTATTCTTAGTGGTTGTTCAAACAACCCCTGGTTTCAGTGGCCGGAGTGGCGGCAGAGATTGAGAATTTCCTCTCAGCACCAAAACACCACATGCTTTATTGTTCTGCCGGGCAACAAAGTGACTCAGAAATAACAGAAACAGGAAGTCAGACAGTTGTCTATTCATATTTCTATATATATACACACCCGTACGTGTGTGTGTGGGTGTGTGTGTGTTTGTATGTGTCCATTGTATGGTCCCTGAGATGTTTGATGCCAAATCTGGGAATTACTTTTTAAATGCTCTGTCCTTGCAACTCAAAGACAATTTCCATTGAGCTCTGCATGTCCCCTCTATGTCTGTGTCAAATGGAAAAAATGAGAGTAGGTTTTCACTGTCCTCTCCCGGCAGTCACCCAGAGACAACATTATCCCGAATTGGGATAATATTCTTATTATTCTTGGCACCCTTTATAAAAAATAAGAAATTAGATTGTATTAAATGAACAGTTAAGTACTTAAAACCCTTTCAAAAAACTGAAACTGATTTTCTATCTGCTTCTTATTTTGTGATTCACACCATTAAAAATGCACTAAATTCACTAATGCTGTGAAACTGGACACCCAGAGGACACCCAGACCCCCATGGTGTTGTTTTCAGAAAATCTCCCTATTTCTGAGGGCTCAAGGTTGGCAAGTATGATGTGTGTGTGTGTGTGCACGCCTTCTTTTATTCTTATTCTTACAGTGTTCTCCATTTATTTTATTCTTATTGCTGGTGCGCGTGTGTGTGCGTGCGTGCGTGCGTGGCGCGGAACCAATGTCACAGCAGCGCGTGTTTCAGGTCGGTCTTCTAAACAGTAACGGACCACAACTAGGGGTGCACAAGGCATCAAGTTGTCAGAGCTGCAACAATATTATATATATTATATTAATATTATTATACTGTAGACTATGTTGGTCGCCAGGCGATTAATATCATTTATTCAGATGGGTATGTTTCAAAGACAGTGCATCTTATGTGCGATTAGAAATGTAAAAAGTAATCTAGTTTGCGTGTTTTAGTAGCCTCCCGGTTATCTAATATCTAATGGTTGCACAACATTTCTGAACCTTTTACAGGAAGCAGTTCCGGCCAGTCGGGGTTGTTCAGGCGTCCCCCCCATGGCGCCTTCCCGGAGCCGGAGCCCCGGTACCTCCAGTGCACGTGTTGCTGGAGGAGCCGCGTCCCGGTGGCGGGGTTCGAGACCCTGAACGCGAACCTCCTCCCCGCCATCGCGCCGTGCAAAGACGACCCCGGCGTCTCGCTGGACACGTGCTACACGTCGGACCAGCGGGAGGTCATCCTGCGGACCCTCAACGACGCCACGGAGGCCGAGCTGGCGGCGGTGAAGCTCCTGCGGGGCCGCAAGTCCGTGAACATCGTGGAGTACCGGAGCAGACACGGGCCCTTCCGGGACCTGGAGAGCGTGGTGAACGTGCCCCTGCTTAAGCACAAGAGCGCCCTGGTGGTGTTCGACTCCATCCTCAACCCGCTCAAGAAGAAGAAGAAGGTGAAGGTCCAGCTGGTGAAGTTCATCAAGCCTGAGGTGGACCGAGCCTGGCTTGAGGTGACCCCCTTACCTTAACCCTTACGTTGTCATTTAAGTGAAGCTTTTATCTCAAAGTTGAATGCTTATTCCAACATGTTGTTTTCCTTCTTCAGGAAGCCAGTTCCATCGTGTCCATCACATGTGGGACCAACGGAGTCGCCTGGGCCCATCTGGACCGAGGGATGATGGTGCTGGACTGGCAACAGCTGGACTGTCCTAACTTTTTAAAGGGGACCTACATCGCTTCATCTTACTTAAACGATGCAAGTGTACACTCTGGCCCCAGGTTGTTAATTGCACGTTGGGGTAGTATACTAATTATGATCTTTGTTTATTTCACCAGATCTCCAACGTCGTGTCGCAGATGCCCTCGGCAGACTTCTACTTGGTAGAAAAGCCCTCCATCTCCCCACAGAACACGGCTCTGTTCCCCATCATGGCTCACATGCGCTCAGTGGAGGCCATGCTGTTTGCACTGCTGGAGCCCAGGATCTACCCGGCCGACCCGAACACACCGCCCAGGTAACAATCAATCAATGACATTAAATACAATTAAATGGAGAGAGATGGATGAGTCCAAGGCCTCTCCAAATGATGTCGTCCAACTCTCATTATCTCATCATCAGGGTTCTGAACATGATGCGTCTGGCTGTGGGGCGCCACTTCGGCCTGATGGTCGGCGAGTCGCGGACCAGCGGCGCCCAGCTCGTGTGTCAGATGATGACCGACTCGGTGACCCAGGAGGCCCCGCGGCTCAACTTCCCCCAAGACCTGCTGGTCAAGTACAGGAACGCCTTCCAGATGGGCCGGGGGCGGGGCGGGGAGGAGCTGTGCAACGCCCTGCTCCAGGCCGTTGCCTTTTACGAGCTGCTCCACGCTTCGTCCGGCTAGGCCTAGGACTGGCCCCGCCCTCGAGGCCGGGCGCCGACGGTGTGCTCATCGGTAATTGGTTGAAGACGGGAGCCTTGTAGGATCAGTCTTTGATTTTAGTTAACTCTGGGATGACCAGGGGGTTTAGTGCGTTGGCGTTTGAAACCAACCTGTACACTCAAACAGTCTCTCGCAGATTGAACACAAAAGCACTGTTGTGGGACGTAACATTGTGGGGATTGGGTGATGAGGGAAAGGTGTTGTCCTGCTTGTGGGTGGGGATATTTTTGTAAAATATTAACAGAACGCTTTCATTCCTGCGGTCGACGCACCTCAATCTCAGAAGTTCCAGTACGCATGTCGTATAACGACAACAACCGCACAGAAGTTACACAAATATGGGTTTTATTTATGCTTATGTTTCTGTTTATACATAGAACTGGGTTTCCCCTCCTTGACTGTACATTGACTTCATGAGACAATAAAGAGGTCTGTTTAATTTAATTAAGCAGATGTTAAAAACACGTCAACTGACTCCAATGAGAGCGGACGTGATCATAACTCAGATGACTCCACCACTTGACTCCATGTGCTCCTCGGCCAGCAGTTGCATCGTTGCCTTGGACAGACCCAGATTAATTCTGTGCGGGTAATTCTGAAACCTGTCGCACAGAAACATCATATTATTATTATTATTATTCAAGGTGGCACACAAGAGATCCACCAAGTTTATGTATTTGTTGCCCATCGAATAAAGAAAAATGACAAGCAATTGAGTCTATCAGGGTCGACCACCCTTATAGCAGGAGACATGGTGTAGTAGATGTTAATAGTACATTGTATTTATACAGCGCTTTTCAAGACGCCCAAAGCGCTTTACTGTGTGTGTGTGTGTGTTATCCACTAAACATTAAATGTTTCTCCAAACACGTTGGAGCCTACGTGTCCCCTCACACCCCAACAACGCTCCCAGCGCCCTGACCAGGATGAGAGTTGAAAGAAATGCGGAGGTAATGCTGCGAGGCTCACCCGTCGCGTTCCTGCAGCAGCAGGCGGCGGCGGTGGTGACAGATGGAGCGCAGGGCGGACATGTAGTCCAGGCAGAACGCCCGTCTGCTCCCCAGCAGGCCGAACTTCCTGTTCTGGAGGACCGCCCGGCTCAGCTCGAACCTCCGTCGGGCCGCGCTGGAGTTACCGGATCAGAGGGTTTGCGGTTAGAAAACCAGACCGCTTCTTATGGGCCGGATACAGTGATAAATCATCTTATATGAAAAGGAAGCCATGATAAATGTTAAGTCATGTGGGAATGTGGAAAACATCTGATCTCGACACTGAAAATCCAGTCCAAACAACAAACCCGACACACCTGGGCTGGGGGAGCAGGTGCCACCCAGAGCTCAGTCTGCGGGTGGACCCGGGAAGGGACGGTCCGTCCGTGGGTTCCTCCTGCTCCGCGCCCCCCGCTTCCGGGCTGCGTGTCGGGGAGCCACCGCCCGCCACGGATGACCTCCCGCAGTAAACGTGAAACCCCAAGCCCTCGACGGCGGCCTGGATCTCCGACAGCCTCTCCTGCTGCCACCATGTCCTCTCTCCCCCTTCTCCTTCTCTCATCTCATCCGTGAGGCCGTCCTTCACCTCCGCTCCGGTCCAGAAAAAGTCTTTGGAGACGCACGGCCCAGAAACGTGCGGCGCCGCGGTCGCCACGGTGGAGTCTAGGTAAGACATGAGGTCGACGAAGTGGGTCACGGCGTCCAACCCCCGGTGGTCCGGCGGGTCGAGTCCTTTGTGGCCGGTTTTATCCACGGATCCCCGGGGCCCCGTTTCCGGCGGATTGAGCGCATCG
>OMKN01023205.1:0-10897 GCA_900302345.1 Melanonus zugmayeri | reverse complement strand
CCCCCCCACCCTGTAGGGCACGGATGGAGGACCCGGAGAGAAGGGAGAGGATGGTGAATCTGGTCAGGCTGTGAGTTGGACTCTGCATTCATTTACAATATTTAGAGAATAGGATGGATGGTTGAAATGCTATCGCACGCTTCCAGCTGGCGCCGCAGGGCACGCTGCCCGTACATAGTGTGGCTAGGAACCAAGTAAAAAAAATCCTTTGTTTCATTCATCCTACACACTTTAACATTACACACTTACTCACCTGAAGGATCCACTGTAGGTTTGATGAAGTGTATTTAAAGTCCCATCAGTTAAAAAAGCTAAATAGCATTGTTAGAAACTCTTCCTAATGTGCTATAGTTTGGAGTTTCAACCTGAACTCACGTCCAGCTCCACAAATCAAAATGCATATTAAGTATTATTATTATTATTATTATTATCTACATATTAGCTATAAATGGAGCCTTTTATTTAACAGGGCACCCACCTCATATATGAAATGCAATATATTTATAGAATGATTCGCATTGTGAGTGTACCCTGATATTGTTGAATCAGGTTCATTAAGAATGAATATTAAAACGTAATAAACTTTAGCAGTGACTCACTGGAGCTGGATGAGGGATAAACCCCCCCCCTGTATATTTCATTGGGCTTTAGTGGCACTAGACCCAGTTGAGTGACTCTGTAAATCTCTTTCCACCTCAAAATGCTGCTCTTGTATGTTTAAGAGTATGTTTAATATGGTCAAATATTTGCCCATGTCAGGGTTGGATTGATTGCCTGAAATGAACTCCGAGGAGGAGAAGGATTCTGGCATAAATAACATTTTAGACCGTGGAGGTTCCCATCCAGCTTGTTTTATAGTTGTTTTCTAAATGAGTGGCCAGTGGGCAGAATACCAAGAGCTTTGGGGAAGTTCTTCTCAGACTCCGGTACCTGATTGTTGAGGCGTGTTCTGACCCGACACCCGATCGTCTCTGAATCCTGTTCTCCCCCCGTGTTTCCAGGGACCCCCGGGCCCATCGGGAGAAGCTGGACCACCAGGACCTCCGGGAAAGAGAGTAAGTCTAAGTCCAACATTGTTTTAGGCTTACGTAGAGCTGAGAGACGAGGCCTGTGTGTATATGCTGGTGTATCGCTGGGCATCTACAACATCTTAAAGCAATATCTTAAGTCACACAATCACACGGTATTATTAACACTAAACAGACAACAATGGGAACACATTTTGAGCCAAAAAAAACCATGAAATAAATCGTATGTAAAAAAGAAAATATACATACAATTGTCATATTGTATGTGAATATCAATGTCATATTGTCATGTTATAATCTCATGTCACATCATATTTTATTTTATTAGCATTTATATAATCTATTTTATCACACAATTGTTGGCAAAATGAAACAATCCACAGATTACTGGTATGATTAGTGATTAGTCAGTTTCATTGAATGTCGAGCAGATTTAAGGGGGGCGACGGGAACAGATAAATGGATGAATTGTAAACTTGAACAGAAGCCTGTTAATAATCAAATGCCAGGATGTGAACCAATTTATGTGTCCCTCTGTTGTGGTAGAGAAATGGAAAATGGCTTACAATAATACAAACACATTTGTGTGGGAGGTGTGTGTGTGTGTGTGATGCTAGCTATTGAACTAGCTAGGGTTAACTTGGGGAGATATGGTGAGAATTGAGATTGAAGTGTGTTATTTTTTCTCGGTTTAAGAGCGTATCCATCTTTTTTACTATCACCCACTGAAACGTATTCAAACTTTGGGTTACGTGTTTTTGTAGAGTTAGTGTCTCCGGAGACTCAAAGCACATCAAATAAACCTTTTTTCAATGGCTCAGAGGCCAAAGTGAAGGTAAAGTACGAAGGACTCGCCGGCATTAAGAGTTAATATGGGATTTCTCTGTCAGCCATCTTTGTGGTTTTAAATGTAAAAGGCCAAGAGTCCCACTTCAAGCACTCCTTCGGGGGGGCCGACGTCCCAAAGACTTATCAAAAATGTCCCACAACAGGCACATTCTAAGCTGGGACATTACCATATTTCCAATATGGCGAGAAGCACAAAGTGTACATGAAAAGGCGCCGCATATTTCTGTTGTATTTCAGAGAAATAGGCCTCAATCAATCCCAGCTCCGATTGAACCGCGTTACCAAAGCAGGCGTCCACGGGTCGCTCCGACGGGCCAACTGGGTCATGCATTTTTAAAATGCAGGCCAATTTACTTCCGTTATGAATGAAATTTGAATTAATCTCTGTTCAGCGCGCTATCAGCATGCTGTGCCCTTAACTGCCAAAGGGATTATGTTAAGAAGAAAAAAAAAGGCTATTCCAGCACAGCCCGGGTTTTTGTAACCGCTCACAAAAAGAAAAGAAAAAAAATCGCAGGACTCCAAATGATCCTTGCATCTGGACCGGACCAGCCTGTCCCCCCCTGAATGCCTTCGTCCCCTCAGGACGTTATGTGTCTTAGCTCCCCGCTTTCTGCCTCCTCAGCATTTTGTTCCCACCGCTCACTCTCCAAGCATGCCTCTGACTCTCTGGTACAACAGCATGTGTGTGTGTGTGTGTCTATCCATTAAATAACTATCCATCTGTCCATCCGTCCTCCTTCCACCTGAAACCGTCCTCCTTCCTGTCCCATTAGACTCGAAGTCAGAAATAAGCAGAGCATGGATTAGTGTTGGGGCAAGGTGCTGCCAACAGAAAGCACTACTCCTGGATACACCAACCAATGACAACTACAACAGCAGCCCTGCTGTGCAACAGCCCACACACACACACACACACACACCTGCTTATGTTTCCCGTCCGTATGACAACACAAAGGACTTGGTGCTATTAGCTAGTGGATCTTCAAAGATAATTCATAGATTTTTCTGGTCTTAAGGAAAACAATTGAGCGGGCTTATTATACATATTTTGTATAATGTCGTTGGGGTTGGGTTAGTTGGTTAGAAGTGAGACAGACAGGGACTCGGGGCCATTGGGCAGCCCCCCCCGATATTTCACCCTAACCTTAACCAATCATCACTCCCCAACCTAAACCTAGGGCGGGACTAGGCTTAAATACGGTGGCCGGTGGGGGACAAAATAAAGCGATTTCACATGAGCCCCGTTCACACAGCCGTTTTAATGTGGGAATGTTGCGGCAATATTCCGGCTCGCCTTCTGTGTAAAAGGTACGAAGCCGGAATGGGGGGGGGGGGCGAGTTGTTGCGGCAATATTGCGGGAAGGGAGGAGGTAACATCACCGCATTCACACCTCTGTTCCTCTACAGCGTTTCTATTGAATGTCCTGACCTGACTGTGTGAAAGTGAGTTAGAGTGTAGTTCATGGAGACAGAATTGCACATTTAACGGATCCAGTGCATACAGAGAGCATCCGATGTGACGCGACACAGTCATTTTTGGAGCCCATTCTGTCTGTGTGTGTTTTGCGTGAGGCGTATGCATAGATCCAATGTGAAGTTGATCACTGTCCATTTTTAGAAAACAAAAACTGTGACGTTTCAATGAATATTTCATGACGCCATGTGTTAGTATTCTGTGTAATAAAACACACAAACATGTCTTAATGTTGTGCAGAGATGCTAAAGCACGCCCCTTGATTCTCAACAGGGACCCCCTGGATCCGCAGGTACCGAGGGCAGGCAAGGAGAGAAGGGCGCCAAGGTAACAACACACACACACACACACTATCAGTTCAGCTAGTTGCACACTAAAGCTGAATTCACAGTTCTGCACGTTTACGTCCACGTGGACACAAGGGGGCGGTGTTGCGACTTTGACTTGATGCCGTCTAAAGGCCTGTAAACGCTCGGACGACTGCAGCACGTAAGCGACACAACCAGGCGTCTGCAACATCAAGGCGACCCGGCGACATGGTTGCAGAGCCCTGTTGTGCACCTGTCAATCAAATCAAAGGCGCGACAGCAACGCCACGTCCGCCCAGATGTTGCGGATCACTGATTGGTGAATGGTTGGCGTGATATTGAAATTGGAGAATATGTGAAATATATTTAATGTCTGGAAGAGGTTTTGAGTCTAAAAATAAACATGAACCCAACTAAAATGATATATGCACTAAGCATCACAATATTATATACACACATTATGTGTCTCATAGTTAAGTTATTTTGTAGGGCTTCACATGTGGAATGTACTTTAGATAAGTTATCTTATAAAGTTACCTTTTATATTTTCATATAACTGCATCTCATCCCAACGCTTCTACATAAACCAACAATGTTTACACATTTACACCTTGGTGAGCTGCAGCCCTCGATGTTGTCTTGACACTGCGTGGATGTGACCTGTATAGGGTGAGTCTGGTGCAGAGGGGCCCGCAGGGAAGACTGGCCCCGTGGGACCCCAGGGACCCTCTGGAAAGCCCGGTCCAGAAGGTCTACGCGGGATCCCTGGCCCAGTCGTAAGTCTGAAGTTGCGTTGTCTTTTGCACAGCATACATATCAATCTACAATTTAAGAAAACTCTCACTCTCTCACTCACACACACACACACAGACCATTAGCATCTCTAAAGCATGAAGACGGAAC
This sequence comes from Melanonus zugmayeri, assembly GCA_900302345.1. Classification (NCBI taxonomy): domain Eukaryota; kingdom Metazoa; phylum Chordata; class Actinopteri; order Gadiformes; family Melanonidae; genus Melanonus; species Melanonus zugmayeri. The sequence continues at coordinate 6,332 of OMKN01023205.1, read as the reverse complement.
TCATGGAAAGATCGATATTCCCATTTGGGCTTGTACTCCATTTTGGCTTGTTTATTCCGCCACACTTTTTGCCTTAGCCCGGCTATTAATCACCATGGCCACAAGCAAGCAGGGAAATCAATGCTGGGGCCAAGGATGTTAACGCAGGCTATAATAATAATAATGCTCACCACTGCTGGGATGGGTCTCCACAGGGCGAACAAGGTCTCCCCGGAGCATCAGGACAAGATGGCCCACCTGGACCCATGGTTAGTAATAGTGTATCTATCTATCTATCTATCTATCTATCTCTCTGTTATATGATTTTCATTTCTCTTCCTCTGTCCTCCTCATCCCACCTTTTCATTTTTATACTTCTTTACTTATTTGTTTCCTTCTCCCCTACCTTCAGCCATTCCTCTTTTCTGTCTCTCCTTCGATCTTTCCTCTTACTCTTACTGTGTCTCTTGTTCCCTGTCACTGTCTTCTTACTGTAACGGTTCTTACGGAAAATAAATATCCTCCACCATTAACGCTGTGGCACTCTGCCCCACCCTCCTGTGCGCTATCAAACTCAATCACTGTGTGAACTCAGAGTCGTTTTGGCCCGAGCCATCTCCGTGTGCTTCCTCCGGCCACAATCCAATTTCCACAAGTTGTGTTTCTGTCGCCGAGACAATTTCCACTTAAAAAGTTTCAGCGCCGCGCACACACACCGCAGCTGTCGTTTTATCCCGTCTGACGCCGCCTTCACTCACGAGACACTAGACTAAACCCCACTGGGTTAATTCACGCTGGTGATTCAATTGCACCGTGAAACAATTTGTGCATCACAATGAATTGCAATTATATGTTGTGAATGTGAAGAGCTTCTAATGGCGGCAATGAAATCTTTTCGCATGGTCGCAATGTCATTGCACTGAGAAGCCAGGATTAAGATTGGGACGTTAATGTCCATGGGACCGTGAAATGGGCCCGTTCCATTCAGTTTGAAATATGTTATCTGGTTTTGCTTGTATTAGAGTTGCTGGAATGATTTATTGGATTAAAAATACTATTCAACTTTTGAATGAAACTCTTGACCCAATGCCCAGCGACAGCTATGTTTTATGACGTGCAGCGTAATGTACAGCTAAGCATTCTTCAGTGAATTGATGTATATTCTAGACGTATTTATTATTATAGTGTTATGGATAAGAGTTAAGTTCTTAAATGCTGAAAGGGTGCAAGAGAAACATGGAAAGGTGAGAAAAGACCAAAGCGTACGGCCTGAAGATGATGTCCGCCCTCCGGTGCTCCGGCCCCGCGCCTCCCTGACGGGACGGTCTGGAGCGCCGCTTGTATTCCTCTGGATGACGCGCCGTCGCTTTCCTCTCCCGTGCGACGCGTCTTCTGAGGCCGTTTTCACACCTTCATCCGGAAGATCTGCTCCGGTTCGGTTTGATGAAGTCGCTGCTTTGTTGCATTTTTCATTTGGTTCGGTTTGCGTTCACACTGGACTTTGTCAAGCGAACTAAACATGTGAACACTGTCACGCTGTTGAACGCTTCCTTGTTGCAGAGAATAATAATGGAGCAACAACAAGTGTGTGCGGTCTTGGGTTTTTTCATTTTGCTTTGGTGTTCCTACAAATTACAACTAATAGAAGAAAGCGAAGAGTATGAGCGCCTGACGAGACACCTCCTGACCGCACCTCATTTAATCAGAAGAGTTCACGTAGACCTGAATGTTAATTATTGAGGTCCCAGTTCACCAAACCAGAGTTCACTTGGAAGCGGACCGAGACCCCTGTTTTCAGGCGGACCAGAGTTCGGCTGTTTGGTCCGGCTTGGTTTGTTTGGGCTGTGAACGCTCAAACGAACCGGACTATCAGGGGAATTGCTCCAGGGCTCGATTAAAACGGACCAAACCCCTCAGGTGTGAAAGCTTCCTAACTTTTGGTTGAGAGACAAACAGCAGCGGCGCTCGTCAATGTCACATGATGGTCGATTAGCCAATCACCATATTAGCCATGATTTGTTGAGCTACGCCTGTGGTCCCCCTGCTACTGCTCTTATGCTATGGTTGTTACTTCAAACTCCCTGTAGCATCTATTAAACGATTTTGTGCTGATTTTAGTAGATAAGGAAGTTTGAAGTGATAAGCCACTGTTGTGTATTTGAGTGTTATAGTGGTATATACATACAAAGTATTATTATTCTTCATATTATCATCATTATTATTATAAGCTGGTCAACGAAGCTGGTTAACCAAAGAGGCAGAAAGTGAAATCCGTATTTAATACAATGGCTATGTTATGGTAATGTTACACAGTGTAGTCACATAATCTCCATTGTTGCCAAGCGGGTGCCTGGGAAAACAGTTTAATGTTCCTTACCTTTCATTCAAGCATTTTCCTTTGAGGATAAGGAACCAAAGTGGCCTTGATTGATATTACTTGGCTTAATTAAATAACATAATTAAATCTGAATTTAATTTAATTCTTTATTTATTTTTTTCGCCCCCCAAAAATCGACTAAACCTTCCTTCTTCCCTTACTTTCTTTCAAAAACCTTTTCCTACCCCTCCGTCTGTCACAGCTTGTGGTAATTTTTGTGTTGTTCTTGCCACAAATGGGTTTGTAACGTCCTCTCTCCCGGATGTTTAGGGTCCTCCTGGCCTGCCGGGCCTGAAGGGTGACCCTGGCTCCAAGGGTGAAAAGGTAAGTCACTCCCTCATTTCGTCTCTCACCTCTTTCTGATTGCATTTCCCAGGTTCCCCAAACTACATTTAACCTCCAATACAGGGGAAGAAAAGGATACGATCCATTGTGTAAAGCTCAACTATAGGACCATGTCACTTTTTTGTGTTCAGCCATGATTTGGCTGTTAAAAACCTCTGATTTATCTCTCTTTACACATAGAATTGCTGAATAAATGTATGTGCACTCGTGCGCACCCACACACACACACACAGAAAAGATTTTCAAAGCAAAGTTTTAAAAGCATACCCAATATGCCATTTTTAATGGCTTCAAAGTAATAGCGCGGACAAATGCCTAGCTATTGCACACCCTCATCTTTGCGGGCTGTATTTTCAATCAGGCCCTACCGTCCTTCCATTTCCTTAGATTGTGTGCAGTTCAGAGAAGGCATTTCAATAATAATGCAGAGAGATTTCTATAATAACGAGCCTCTACAGTTCCCTCCAGTCAAATTGTATCCAGGGATAAAAACTTACAGCTATATTAAAGATTATGTATTACACACACACACACACACAAAATAAATGACATGTAATTATTCTCACTTGTCTGTGTGCATACATTCCCATTTGTGTTGTATTTCTCCTACAGGGTCACCCTGGTTTGATTGGTTTGATCGGACCCCCTGGTGAGCAAGGAGAGAAGGGAGACCGGGGTCTTCCCGGACCCCAGGGCTCACATGGAAGCAAGGGTGACAGCGTATGTGATTTATACTGATTTATTTTAGTTTACTTACTACCTACTTTTAAATACTTCCATGACCTTTCACACCGAAATTCCCTGTGATGATGTTCATCTAATACAGTGATTCTGTACTGGTGGGTCGCAGCGCATTTTGAGTGGGTTACAGAACATACTGTATGCCAAACCTTAATCTTTAGAAAGAAGCCCATAAATTAGCTCATGTTTCAATGTTTTACGATTTCATTGAGTTTAGCCCCAATTGTTGCAGCTTTTCGTTGGCTCCATGTTTTGAAGAGAACATGAAGGCATTGTTGAGTAATGACACGTGGGTCCTGAGGCTGGACCCATTTACAACCACTGATCTATTTTTCACACTTTCCATGTGTCTTGACGTGCATACGGCATTCAGTAAACATTGCGTTTCCGCAGTGTCGCCTTTTGACGGATGTCTTTAGTCACATCACAAGTCATTGTAATTGGTCTGGCATCGCCAACAGTTGGTAGGAAGTGAATAAGAAATTAAGTTAGAATGATGCCTTACTCCAAATCCCAGAATTAAAAGTGCAGTGATTTCCTCACTATGAGCCATCACCACCTTTTGACTGGTAATGGCCAAGCAGGTGGTCAAGGATCCACATGATGACTTTGATCTTTGTATTATACATGCGAGAACGTAGTCATTTGGACCTGCTGGGACACTGTAGTCCCCACCCTCAATCACGGCGTCATGATTTAGTGCCGTGATTTAAGGCAACAAGAAACATGGATTGGGGAATATGAGCTCCCATAAAACCACTCGCACCCTTTTGAGTGTGAGATCCACCCAGTGAGGACGAGTCTTAACTCACTGCGGCCTCTCAGCCTGGACCCGCTTTACTAGGCCTTAAAAGTAGAATGAGACATGAATCATAAAACAATACGAGTTCAAACCAAATCCAAAAGACCTCAACGTTTTGCATTTTAGGCTGCTTTAGTGGAAGAAACATAGTTAGGTTTACTTTAATAATGTTGTTAACGAAAAGCCAGCTACTCTTATGCCTCTGTTCAGCTCAGTAAAAGAACGCCCCTGCATAATAAATATCCATACAGGTTTGAAACACTCCTTGTCAACCATATTCTTTTAGATTTTCCCAATGTGTCAATACAACGTCCTTCCACGATATCTGATGCCTCGTCTCAAGCTGTTTGAATATGTTCACAGGGTATCAGTGGAGCGTCCGGCCCGCTCGGTCCCTCCGGTCCTCCCGGTCTGCCGGTAAGTTCTTCTTGCGGTTTGTTCTCCTGCCTTCACTGTACACGCCCTTAATTCTCCTTCGATTGGTGCGGGGTCGGGTGGGACTTTTGCTGAGTTGCTAACGCTGTGCCTTTCTCTCCCCCTCACGTCCAGGGCCCCCAAGGTCCCAAGGGATCCAAGGGTTCAGGGGTAAGTAAAACAAATGACTTTGGGGAAAAAGTGCCGATGCTGTGTTTTTTTGTGTGTGTGTGTTTTTTTTATTGTTTAAGTGTATTGTGCTATAGCTATATATAGCTATACACACTACAGCCAGCTTGATAACATTCATTTGTGTGGTGCTTCTTTCCCAGGGTCCCGCTGGTCAGAAGGGAGACACCGGTGTGGTGGGCCCCCCTGGTCTTCCTGTGAGTAGTTACCTTCAAGTCAGACTTCCAGTCTGTCTCTTCTAGCTTATTACTAGCTTTTTGGTTATTTTTCATTGTTCGTATTTTCTTTGGATAACATTTAAATATGAGTCACATCAGAAAATGGGTATTTTTAACTTAGAATTCATGCTCGGTAGAAATCTGTGAGGTCAATTTGACCATTTCACCATTTCAATCAATTACAGCTACGTGTAGTTTTTTGTAAAATGCAGTAAAGTACAGCAGAGACACAACTCTCTAAACCCTAAATCCCTCCAGCTCGCCTTCTTAAACCTGACCTTCAACCTTTTTTTTGGTCACCAGGGTCCACCCGGCGAGGTGATCCAGCCTCTGCCCATCCAGTCGCCCAAGAAGTCTAAGCGCTCCAGCGGCATGCAGTCGGACGCCGCCGGCACCATCCTGGACTACGGCGAGGGCATGGAGGACATCTTCGGCTCCCTCAACAACCTCAAGCAGGACATCGAGCGCATGAAGTACCCCATGGGCACCCAGAACAACCCGGCCAGGACCTGCAAGGACCTGCAGCTCGCACACCCGGAGTTCCCCGACGGTGAGAGAGAGGGTCGGGGGTTAGAGAGAGAGAGATGTCGCACAGCTAATGTAATGTTCCTGGTGTGATGGAATCTACATCTACTGTATATCTAAACAGTCCTGCCTACCATAGAGATTGGTGCCGCTCTGGACCAATGTGTTTGACTGTGCGCTTGGTTCTCCTCAGGCGAATACTGGATCGACCCCAACCAGGGTTGTTCCGGGGACTCCTTCAAAGTCTACTGTAACTTCACCGCCGGAGGTGAAACCTGCATCTACCCTGATAAGAAGTCCAACGGAGTAAGGGACCTCTAATATCACTATATTATTTGAATATAAACAGAATGACTTCTAGAATATAATACAATATTTCTAACAGCATTGACCCTGTGTATATATGAGTAAATGTATTTGTTTGACCTACAACTATATCATAGAATACAATACGATAGAATCACATACAGATCATACATCAGATACTAATCAAATCAGATATGCTCATCAACGAGAGGACTTTAATGTCGCCCACAGGGCTCATCAGGTTTTTCACTTCAGTTTCGTCATCCGTAGCAAAACATTTCTTTGGGTTGATATTGACCAAACCATATGTTTTTTCTTCCATAGGTCAGAATATCTTCATGGCCCAAAGAAATCCCTGGGTCGTGGTTCAGCGAATTCAAGCGTGGTAAAATAGTAAGTGTTGAACCTTCTTCAATGACCTTCTAGTGTTTCATGT